>CAJQZP010001641.1:0-120000 GCA_907164705.1 Parnassius apollo | reverse complement strand
TCGATTACAAATTAAAATGCAGATGCGTTGTCACCCGTGAGGACTAAGATGGAATGCCTCGTTTCCAGTAAAAAGGGTCTCCGGTTCTCTACACTCACCATACGAAACACAGTAGTATTAAGCTACTATTTTACACTGGTATTCAATCTTATCGTGATCATGATGAAAGACCACTCCTTTTCTGTTGATACATTCCGGACGTTTTTTTTTTTCAATTTCTCACTTGAGTCCCATTAGCTGTTAGCATCGGAGTTGACGGTTTCGCCCGTCGGTAAAAGCTTACAATAAACGGTACGCTTCCAATCCCACCACACACAACATCATCTTATTACGTGTTAATCCGGGTTTCACTACAGTCTGTGTAGCTTGACTACCCTTTGACTATGATCTTTTTCACACATTCTTCTCGTAGATGATCCACTTTCCATCACCAGTGATCAATCTTTTCAAAAATGGTTCCGTTTCATTACTTTGCAATAAAGTACACGATTCATTAGTTTTCTTTCAGTGAGCTCGTGTGGTACCCAAATATCGAGCTTTTTTGTGTAGCCAAACTTTTTCGAATGAGTTAAAACTGTTTTGTGGTCAATCCTCAATCCCTCGGTTATGTCATAACATAACGTTACATAAACACTCACACCTGTCACTCAGAGGGGTAGGCAGAGACTACAGACTTCCATTTGGCACGATTATAACACACATCTCTCGCCTTCTCCACATCAATATGTAGTATAGTGTTCCCACGTTAATATACTTTAGTGTTAAGGTAGAATAATGAGGCAGTCTAATTAAAGTTTTAGTACCAACCACACGTCTCCTTCATTGACACCTTTCCTATAATACAAATATACCTACGCATACATACCCGTCGGTTAAGGGTTCTTATAATTTAGCCCATTTTCAATATATCGCCAATTTGGTCGATAAACATTCGCCTAGGACGTTCCCTTCCGACTCTGACGTTCACTTCTGCAACATTTTGCTTTGTCACCCTTTCCTCATTCATTCTTTCTACATGACCAAACCACCGAAGCATCCGTTCTTAATGGTAGACAGAACATCATCTTGCAAACTTCACTCTTCTTTTATCACACAACTTCTCACTCTGTCACTCAGATTCAGCTCTAACATACTCTTTAACGACCACGTTTCTACTGCGTTTATTCTAGTCTCGTGTTTCTTCTTCCAAACACAACTTTCACTGCCATACGTTAAAGTAGGGACTAACACTGCATTGTGAATTGCCATACGTGCCTATGCCAATGCCATACATCCTCGGCTGTGTCGTGACTATCAATATGCCGATCTTGCTCCACTTTTTCAAAAATGGCATCGACTTTATCTGTATGAGGGCACCCAGAGTGAGCTGCATCTTTGACGTCAAAATTCCTAGACTGAAAACGCTTGAACCAACTTTATGATATTCTTAATGACACTGAAATAGGTTCATAAACTTCAAAAATTTTTTTCGTAATAAAATATCAGAATGTTTCGAATTTCTTCGTTAGATTCACTTATTTTGGCGGACGGAAAAACAATTTAAAATGGCGGTGTATTTTTTACTTTTTATTTTTCATTTATAAGTCCTATATATATATTGATATTAAAACCAACCACATACAAACGGTACAACCCAAGAAATTTTTCTTCAATTTTATACAAACAAAATATGAAGAAACTTGTTCCCCAACCTTATATTACAATGTTATGTAATGGGTACTGGATTATTTTGCAATTACCGGCCAAATTTGCAGAAAAGGTACAGAATAAGTAGGTACGGGCAAATGGTGTAGAAAAAATAATTAAAAAAATCTCTAACATTTTGTCCTAAAAAGTACAAAAAAATGTTTGTTAAGATAAAAGTGTTTTTAATTCAAAATGAGTAGTTAACCAATATTGTAACTGATTTTATTGCGCACGCAAACATTCGTAAGAGTCGATCAGTAGGCAAAAACGTTGTTGCCCATAACTCATATTCAATTTGTGATAATTTCAAAAAAAAAAGTATAAGCCAAAAACTGTAATAACGGTATATCGTAATTTTGTATATTTGAACTTTATTTTAAAATTTGACTACTCTTCGAAAAATAACCCTGATTTAGGTTATTTGCACTCCATGCATCCTACTAACTATTGGACGTGACTGGCACGCGATGGCGGCTCAGAACAACAAAGAAAGGTAGACAGAACACTCCGTACATTTCTAATGACAACTCCATGTTCATTTTATTGTTTCCAATCAACACCATGCCCATTTTATTGTAAACACACATACACACACACATACATATCCGTACATACACACACAAAAAACTATCACACACACACACACACACACACACACACACACACACACACACACACGCACGCACGCACGCACGCACGCACGCACGCACTCACGCACGCACGCACGCACGCACGCACCCACACAAACACACGCGCGCGACAGCTTCTTATCATAGGCGGTCGGTCTCCATGTCTAGTGTAGATATTTGTTTACGGCTTCTACCTATGCTTACAACTAAATCCAATTAGCAACACGCGGTTATAATTAAATGTGGTGATAATATATGAATAATTAAAGATTTTATATACAAGATGATTCATCTCTACTCGATTTAAAACCAAAATATAGATTGTCTGCATTTTCATCTCTCGGCGCAGGACCTACAACTTCACGTGCGGCACGAGGGGGGGAGACACAGCTCCAACAAGCTGACCCCGAGCTGCTACTGAGAACTTCTTGACAGAAAACCTCAATAGCTGATTTGGTCCGAGCCGGGATTTGAACATAGGACCTCATGATCAGCAATTCAATTCACGACAAGTAGCCTAAAGAGGCAGACAACCCTCTCCCTCTCTTAAAACTAAAATGGATCGCAATATGGCTCAATCACTTCATATATGGATTTCGGTACCGAGTTACTTATAAGATCAAATACCTATACTTAATCTACTCCAATGTAACATCGACCTAAGCTCAGTGAACTGTCACCAGTGGCCGCATATGAGGAAATTTTTGCGCAGCACTGGGCCACTACGCTAAGTACCCGCGGCGTTATTTCCTGACACCGATACTTACTTAGCATTAGGGTGGACGTGGGATAATCAGCGCCATAGCGCGCCTGCTGTAGTAGAACCGCAATATTGCGCAGTGCTATACAATGGCTAGTGTTATTACTTAAGGAGTATTTAATGTTCATTAACGGAGCTGAAACGTCGCACACATTGTTGATCTGTACATCGAATTGATTACTCGAAATATGGATTGTATATAATATTATTATACTTATATGAAATGGTATGTGGTATAACATAATATATGAATTGGTAATGGAGTGTCTCGGGCAAGACCAACTAAATACATTAGTAGAAAATTATATAGTGTAATATACGGGGTTATAGGTTAAGTCGACGTAAATCCTTTAGGGGGTTGTAGTTTGCATCAGTACCGACTGTTTTGACTATAAACTACCATACCCTAAATTTAACCTTTTTTTAATATATGGGATATTTAAGATTTTTATAAAAAGTTCCAATTTTTTGTCTATTATACAATTTTTTTTGTAATTTGTGCATCTTGTTTTAGTTTTCTTATAATTTTTGTGTAGTAGATAAGTTGTTTTAATATTTTAGACACCAAGATCTTAAGTACCTAAATATACAATTTGGGTCGTAGTAGACGATTGATAGTGGAAAAAATAAATTTGTACGAAGTATTTTTTCTTTGAGGAATATTTAAAAAAAGTCTATGGCAGGTATGTTGCAGATGCACTTAAAATATCTACGTTTCTTCAGCTATCCAACAAAGTATAACAGTCTAAGGTTTATCAAAATTCCTATAAAAAAAACTGGAATGTAAGGCTCTCAGGTAGTAGTAATAAATAACGGTGCCGGGTGTTCAACAAGTCATTTCGGTGTTTTTGTGTTTAGTTTATCGATATACTTACGTGATTTGTACGTGGTAGATGCGATACTCAGTGCTTTTTATTTCCTACTGGGCTTGGCTACGAGGGCGGCACTGAACATTTCGGGAATCAAGGAAGTGACACAACATTACTATTTAAAAATGTATTTATTGCTTTTCGAAGTATTCTCCGCGAAATTTTGACATATTTTCCATACGATGGAACCAATCATTGAAGCAACCATTCCATTCGGAAGTTGGAGTCTCCAAAATGGCCGTTTTGTAGGCGTCCATAGCTTCTTCAGGTGATGAAAATCTCTGTCCACGCAATTTATTCTTTATTTTAGGGAAAGTATAGAAATCATTTGGGGCTTAGGTCGGGTCTGTACGGCGGATGGTCTAATAATTCTATGTTTTCTTGCTTTAAAAACTCTTTTGTTCTGTGTGCGGTGTGAGAACTCGCATTGTCGTGATGGAGGATGAGGCGGTTGCAGTTCTCTTTACGGAGTTCAGAAACAACCTGTGGCAAAAAAATGCTAGCATACCATTCTGCATTAACCGTTCTTTGTCCCTCAAGAGGAATAGTCGTAACATGGCCGGTTTCGGAGACAAACGTGGCCACCATTTTTTTTGCAACACTCCGTGAACGAACAATTTTTGTTGGCTTTAACTCATTTTCGAACACCCAAACTCGTGACTGGTTTTTTGTTTCGGGTTCGTACGCGTATATCCAGGATTCGTCACCTGATACGATGTTGTATACAACATTTGAGGATCCTGCGTGGAATCTTTCGAGAGTTCTAACGCACCAAGTAACGCGAGCCGCTTTTTGCTCTTCACTGAGCGAATGCGGTATCCATCGGGAAAACAACTTTTTTACACCTAATAGTTCATGCAAGATTATTTGTATTTGACTCATACCAATGTCTAAAGTTGCCTGAATTTCGCGGTATGTCACATGTCGATCTTCCTCGATCAGCTTACGCACAGCATCAACATTTTCTTGGGTGACTGCGGTTTTTGGATGACCTTGACGGAGATCATCACTAAGCTGGACACGTCCACATTGAAATTCAGCAAACCAGCGATAAATTGTGGCTTTGGATTGGGCTTCATCACCAAATGCAAAAAGTCATCCGGTCAACACACTGTTTTTGTGTTAAACCACTTCGAAAGTCATAATAAATCATCGCTCTTGAATTTTCTCGAGTCAATTCCATTTTCTCAACGACTAAACAAGTTTGACAAAACCTTGTGACAAGACCGAAAATCTTTTTTAAATAAATAAATGGTATTCGATTTTTAAAACCAAGGAGTTTTCAATTAAAAAGATTTTAATATGACAGGAACAGTGGAAATATTCCATTCCCGATAATTTTAGTGCAGCCTAGTAGTGCTCTGGGCTGTTTTTATATTAACGGTATATTAACGGAAAAATCATTGGTCCATTTGAACTGCCCGGAAACTTCCCTAGACAAAGTTATTTGAATTTTCTACAAAATGATCTGCCAAATTTAATGGAAGAGATGAGACAATCCCACTGGCTACAAAATGATGGTTGTAAATAAATGAATTGGTCGTTTAGGTCCCATCTTGTGGCCTCCGCGAACCTCGGACTTAAATCCACTAGATTTTTTTTACTGGGGCTGTCTAAAAGAACAGGTGTACTTCTACTCTATATCAAGTTTGGAGGAATTGCGCAGTCATGTGCAGAGGCCGCTCAAAAATAACTGAATGGCGCTTCGCACGACTTCTTAGAAGAGCATTTATTAGAAGATGTCGAGCTTGTATCAGAGTCGGTGGCAGACAATTCGAACACCGGTTATGAAATAACGATTGATTTACTTACTTAACATGAGTGCTAGAAGGGAGCTTCAGTACGCTTGTACAGTGCATAGGGTAATATGGAACAAAAAGCCTGAGTACCTATTTGAAAAACTCCTATGGATCAAAGACATTTCACATAGAACCCTTCGTACGAACTCATTAAACCTGTTAAGTATGCCAAAACATAAAACAACTTTGTTGCACACAAGAACTCTTTGTTGCAGCAAAGATATGGAACGACTTGCCTTACTTGAGGAATAAAATGAGTACGGAAAGCTTCAAAGCTAAATATCGATAAGCATTGCTGAAGCGGCAAATTGTTGCAGAAACAATTAATTGAAATTTGGATGTTTTTTAATTTCAATAGCCTCGCGTATCATCCTTGGTAGGAATCGGTGTTCTTTTGCGAGAATTTGTGGTTTATCAAATCTAATGTAATGGTGGGGATGATCTTGAACATGTTCGCAGACTGCAGACTTCCCGGAGCGTCGGTGCGCTGTGTGATTAGATTTGATAAACCACAAATTCTCGCAAAAGAACACCGATTCCTACCAAGGATGATACGCGAGGCTATTGAAATTAAAAAGCATCCAAATTTCAATAGAGAAGATGGTTGGGTGCTACCATCTGCTTGGGATCCTATAATTAACAAAATTAAACCCAAACCCAAGCATACCACTGCAAGACTTCATGATACTATAAGCTCGTTTTGCGTAAATCGGACCAAAAATTAATATAAAAAAAAACTGAAGGTAGCCGGACTAACTATGACATTGGGACGTCAAACATCTCAGTCCCCCCCCCCCCCGTGACCATGGGTGCTGTAAAGCACCCGAAACGTCGGGATAATAATAAAAATAAATTAGTAGTAATTAAACGCGATAAAATCCGTAAATAATAGTTTTATTCAATGTGTAGTGTTCGCGTAAATTTAAGAAATCATTAAGTACAGTAACGTCAATAAAAACATATTTTTTTAAACGAATCATATTTTTGGCACCAATTAAAATATATTTTATTTCGTACTTTTATTTTAGCGCCTGATACCCGTACTATTAGGCGCTCCAGGCTTATCCGTTCTTTCTGGCACACCCGATATATCAGGACCCCGTTTTAATTATGCAAAAATTGAATATCTCGATAAAATGCACAATTTACTCGTATTTCCAAATTACATGCCAAATTATTACGCTTTCGCATACCACCGTAGCCTCGGCGGCGGTAGTGAGCATACAGGCTCCTTATTGTTAAGGGAATGGAGCTGGAGTTTGGAGAACTAAAAGTTTGTGAGCTTATCGATCCGAAGAAGTATAGGGCGTCCCCCCACTAGTTGGTTTTCGGCCGTAGACTTGTGAAGAGCTGTGCTGATGATGATGATCATGATAATAATAAGAAGGGGCTGATATGCTCTCTTCCGGTGCCTGGCATTTCTGCTGCGGATTAAGATGTTTGCCGTCCCTTCCTGTTTTCCTATCCAAAGCCTCTTTGCGCGACATGACCTACTCGCAAGATGTGACACCGGGGCTCCAACGACTATTTTGCATCTAAGTATAGTTTTAATCAAGCCTGTGAACCAGGGATCGCCGCCAACTGCACCCACAAAGTCAAGACGTAACTTAGCCCAAGCCGGGTCACTGACGGCTCCGTGGCGCAGTGGCTTAGCAATGAGTTACAGCGCAGAGGGCGGCGGGTTCGAATCCCGCACGATACAAGTATTTGTATGGGCTACATATAATTTATCCGGGTCCGGATGTTTGTCCTTGTGAAATTTATGTATGCAAACCTTCCTAGTGTGGAGGTAAAGTTTTGTTTTCAAAAGAAGAAAAGAATCCACGTCGCTACCACATTGGTGGCATTCGGTTGTTAGTTCTCTTGCGGCTATACGGCACAAAGAATATTGTACAATATATGAGTAATACGACGTATTTGTGTATTATAAATTTATAAGTGTTTTGCTGTAGTTTATGTCTGTTTTCTCAAGCATTGCTAATCAATACTGCAAAGAAGGTATACAGGTTTATTTTGCAATAGAGGGTTCAGAATTAGTAATATAAGCAAATGGTGACGAAAAATTAATTTTAAAAAAACCTCAAACAATCTGTCCTCTTTATCCTCTAAATTCAAAATGCATTGGCAAATACGTTGTTGCCCATACTTAAATCATATTCAATTTGGTATTAAGAAATAAAAGTAGAAGAATTATTTACACAATTGAACTTAAGTTTAAAATTTGGCTACTTCTTGAAAAATAACACCGTATAATATAATTTAACTATTCGGACACCCTTAACATATTATTTTTTGTAAAATAATTTTAAGGGTGTCCGTGGAATTAACTCGATTTTAACTTTAATTAATTCTTCAATGTCTGGGGTTTTCAAAGTTTAAATTGGTTACAAATTTAGGTGAAGGCAGTCCCATGTACATATAAATTCATTTATAAATGAGGAAAATTTGTAATCAAGAGATATCACGGAGTTAACGTGATTAAGTGTATCCGTTTCCAGAATTAGGTTATGGGGTCTCGAAATTAGAGACACACATGACTTTTAGGAATATAAAAATTAAAACGATAAATTAATGTTGGGACATATAAATGAATTCCAACAGGAGTGCGCACGTCCACGTGCGTTGCAGCTGCAACAGACGCAGACTGTAGAAAGGGCTTATTAAGTCCGGCTATCTGAGTTTACTAAACACATAATTGAGTCCGGCTATCTGAGTTTACTAAACACATAATTGAGTCCGGCTATCTGAGTTTACTAAACACATAATTGAGTCCGGCTATCTGAGTTTACTAAACACATAATTGAGTCCGGCTATCTGAGTTTACTAAACACATAATTGAGTCCGGCTATCTGAGTTTACTAAACACATAATTGAGTCCGGCTATCTGAGTTTACTAAACACATAATTGAGTCCGGCTATCTGAGTTTACTAAACACATAATTGAGTCCGGCTATCTGAGTTTACTAAACACATAATTGAGTCCGGCTATCTGAGTTTACTAAACACATAATTGAGTCCGGCTATCTGAGTTTACTAAACACATAATTGAGTCCGGCTATCTGAGTTTACTAAACACATAATTGAGTCCGGCTATCTGAGTTTACTAAACACATAATTGAGTCCGGCTATCTGAGTTTACTAAACACATAATTGAGTCCGGCTATCTGAGTTTACTAAACACATAATTGAGTCCGGCTATCTGAGTTTACTAAACACATAATTGAGTCCGGCTATCTGAGTTTACTAAACACATAATTGAGTCCGGCTATCTGAGTTTACTAAACACATAATTGAGTCCGGCTTTCTGAGTTTACTAAACACATAATTGAGTCCGGCTATCTGAGTTTACTAAACACATAATTGAGTCCGGCTATCTGAGTTTACTAAACACATAATTGAGTCCGGCTATCTGAGTTTACTAAACACATAATTGAGTCCGGCTATCTGAGTTTACTAAACACATAATTGAGTCCGGCTATCTGAGTTTACTAAACACATAATTGAGTCCGGCTATCTGAGTTTACTAAACACATAATTGAGTCCGGCTATCTGAGTTTACTAAACACATAATTGAGTCCGGCTATCTGAGTTTACTAAACACATAATTGAGTCCGGCTATCTGAGTTTACTAAACACATAATTGAGTCCGGCTATCTGAGTTTACTAAACACATAATTGAGTCCGGCTATCTGAGTTTACTAAACACATAATTGAGTCCAAACTTGAAGATGGCTTACCAAACATTGTCATAACAAAAATAATAAAAATTCAAAATTCAAATTAAATTAAAAATAATGCTGAGGATTTTTTACATCTGCCTGTTAGTAATGTCTGTTAGTAATGCAAGTTGCGAGAGAAACTTTTTTAAGCTAAAGTTAATAAAAAAAAGTCTGAGATCGACTGCGTCCACGTTGAGACTGACAAATGTAGCTGTTCTGGAAATGGAACGTGACATACATTTTGATATTGACGGTGGTGTCAAAGATTTTACTTTGGAAAAAACACGAAAAGTACATTTTCAATCTAATTTTAAAACTAATAATCACAGAAATAATTAATAATACTAGGCACCATGTAACATAAATATATAATTCCATTCAAGTCTTTACTTGCTGTTGGTTACGAGAACGTCAATAACCGCTATAAGTAGCCATTTTAGCGATAATTAAAGATTCCCCTAATTTATCAAATGCAAAACAACGAAAAGTGATTCCAATGACACTACAGGTAATTTACCATCAAGTTACTTTTAGATTTTTAAATTTGATCTGATTTAGGAGTAAAGAAATAAAATTATGGGTGGCGCTCTTAAGTAATGAGTTTTTCAACAAGAACTTTGTTTTTCAATTGGGGCAACACCAACAACATGACAGTTTTGACATTTAGTTTTTTGACCTATTCGTAGTAGATGCTTTGGCAATTGCTACAATGAATTCAATTTCGCTCGAAAATCGCATTAAAATAATTAAAATCCACTATGAAAATGGTGGTTCTGTTAAAGTTACGTTTCGTAAAATTCGTGATATTTTCGGACAACATAATCGTCCTTCTGAGACCGCTATGAAGAATTTGGTCGCTAAATTTGAATCAACAGGCTTTCGAAGATGAGGCTGGAAATGCGGTAACGGTCAATGGATCACGCTATCGCGAGATGTTAACATCTCAATTTATGATGGCCTATTATTGATGACATCGATATCAAAAACATGTGGTTTCAACAGGACGGTGCCACATGTCACACAGCCAACGAAACGATCAATTTATTGCAAACCAAATTTCCTGATCGCATAATTTCACGAAATTCAGCTGTTAAATGGCCAGCTAGATCGTGTGATTTAACACCACTGGATTATTTTTTGTGGGGCTATGTTAAGGACAGAGTCTATACGGAGCCAATCGAATCGATCGCGGGCTTAAAACTCAAAATCCGTGACGTGATTAACGAAATAGACCCGCCATTTTGCCAAAAAGTGATTAAAAACTTTGATGAAAGAATCGATATCTGTCAGCGTGGTCGCGGTGGATATTTGCCAGATATCATTTTTGCCAAACTTTTCTCTTCGTAATACAATAAAAATTTGAATCATCTTCATCTAAACACTTTGTTTTATTTTGTTTTAGAAATCAAAGTTCTTATAATGATTTCTTAAATTTACGCGAACACTACACATTGAATAAAACTAAATTTACGGATTTTATCGCGTTTATTTAATTACTTTTACTTATTTTTAATTCCCGACGTTTCGGGTGCTTTACAGCACCCGTGGTCACGGGGGGGACTGAGATGTTTCACCTCCCAATGTCATAGTTAGTCCGGCTACCTTCAGTTTTTGAATATTAATTTTGCCAAACCAAAACCGAAACCTCAGCATACCACTGCAAGACTTCATGATACTATAAGCTCGTTTTGCGTAAATCGGACCAAAAATTAATATTCAAAAACTGAAGGTAGCCGGACTAACTATGACATTGGGACGTCAAACATCTCAGTCCCCCCCGTGACCATGGGTGCTGTAAAACACCAGAAACGTCGGGAATTAAAAATAAGTAAAAGTAATGAAATAAACGCGATAAAATCCGTAAATTTAGTTTTTATTCAAACAAAGTTCTTGTTGAAAAACCTGATATATTTTTATTATTTACCTAGTGTTAAGTTAGTAAAGTTATGCGTTGTAAACAATCCGACGTTTTAAAAGATAGACTTCCTGTGGGTTTCTTGCGCCATTTTTTCCCATAGATGTACATGGTCCTTCCGAATCAGTGGTACTTAGTTTATATTGACTTTCAATGAGTTAAGTAAGTATGTTATGTATAATTCCGTTGAATAAAATATTTAAACTTTGAATTAAAATAATAAAAGAGGGGGGGGGGGTGAACTCCCGGGCGGCCCCGGGCGGCGAATACCCACGCTACGCCACTGGCCGGGAGCACACATGCATGCAATTACGTCGTATTATCACTACTCCAATCCTATTCGCTGTGTTGATAGACTGAGTAAATTTACACCTTTTAGACTTGATTAATGTTCAAGATAATCATTAAAAAAATCGTTTAAATTTTAATACATATTTATTTATAAATAGTGTGCAATTTGGAATTTTGAACCGATTGTAACGTCAAAGCACATCTCGTGTTGACATTTATACGTGTGAACTGACATGTTAGTGACATTTTAGTGGCTACACAGGCTCCGCCCACTCCCCCGTTCTATTATACAACTTATTATGTATGAAAAGTAAAATTTCATGAGTGCTATATATATATATATATATATATATATATATATATATATATATATATATATATATATATATATATATATATGAGGAACAAGTGTTCCTTTTTAGAAATCATTGTCAAAATAGAAAATATGTAAACCATGAGAGAAGCACGGTTTCTCTAAGTTCACCCCCGCTACCTGTAACGTTTGCCCTTGCGCTTTATTAATTGTTTATTATGCGTCACAGTGAACGAGTGAAGCCGGCCACAGTCGAGCGTGTACCTGCTGTACTGCCATATGTTAGAGGAGTCACAGACAAGGTTGGCTACATCTTGAAGCGCGCTTCCATCAGAAGATTGGTCAGTTTTTACCATCAGTCAAGTGTAACGTCCCTCTGCAAGATGCAGGAGTGTACAAGCTTGATTGTGAATGTGGTCTCTCCTACATAGGACAAACTAAAAGATCAATCAAAACCCGCGTTAAAGAACATATAGCTGATGTGAAGAATCGACGCTCCGGGAAGTCTGCAGTCTCTGAACACGTACAGGATCGCCCCCGTCACTACATCAGATTTGAGACACCACAAATCCTCGCTAAAGGACACCAATTCCTTCCAAGGATGATTCGCGAGGCTATTGAAATCAAAAAACATCGTAATTTCAATAGAGAAGATGGGTGGGTGCTACCATCTGCTTGGGATCCTATAATAAATAAAATTAAATCCCAAACCCAAGCATACAACTGCAAGAATTCAAGATACCATAAGTTCATACTGTGTAGATCGGAACAAAAGTTAAATTTTAATCAACGGTAACCGCGGTTAACTATGACATCTGGACGTTGAACATCTCAGTTCCCCCCGTGAACATGGGTGCTGTAAAGCTCTCGAAGCGTCCGGTATTTAAAAAGTCAAATATACGCGATAAAATCCGTAAAAAAATAGTATTATTTCTATGTGTAGTGTCCGCGTAAATATAAGAAATCATTAAATAAACAACTGCGTTTGCCAGCCGCCTGCCAAGCGTGTCAACTATGGCAAATAACTATCAGCAGTGGACTTTAATAGGCTGTAATGGATAGGTGGATGGACGCACAAGTTCTTCATATGTTTTACAACCTACATATATATAATAAGTAACATTAATATTTGATTGTTCGTATTTTATGCGCTGAGATTGCGCAAAAACTTTGTCAACATATTGCTCGTACTTACGCGAAGGTTATAAACATAGGTAGTACCCGGTAGGTGGCGCTGTTGTAGAATCCAAACATCCCCCGTACGGAGTCAGTCAGATAAAAAGTAAAATTGTATGTGTGGTGACTCACTATTTTTTAGAGATCATCATCAAAATAGATAGATACGGCAATACTTTAGTATTCTTTAATGAGACGAGAAATTACGTGATAAACAGGTGCGGTTTTCTTACTATACGGTCGTCAATTCTATTAGATTTATTTATGAAAACGGTCAAAGTGAAAATGAGAGATGCCTCGTAGTGAACAGACATTGTACTACGTAGTACGTATACGTACGCCACACGGCGCGGCCGCAACACGCTGTGTTAGATTCGCTGAGGACACTTCTGTGAAAATATTAGACAAGAGACTGATGTTAATAATGAATCTGTCAAAAGCAGAATTATACTCACGATATCACAAATAGGCAGTTATAACGTTACATACCTATAGAAAAAATTGGTTTATAACTATAAAGGTAAGATCAGGTTGCCTGCTTCTGAGATAAAATTTCTCATGATTTATCTTTCTTTGGTCATGGACTCGCTCAATTATACATTTGCCAAGTCAAGAAATAACAAATTATCCAATGTAATAATATTATGTTAACTTCTTCACAATATCATCACCTTACGAAGTTTTTGGAATATTTAGACGACAACTCAACCCAGCGCAGCGGTGTGTCGATGACAGTTATAGGTATTGAGTTATATGTACTTACTACGTACTAGAGAAGCTATTCCAAACAAAAAATGTGCCCTACTCTCATTGAAGTAATATGTACTTACGTACTAGAACAGCTATCTCAAACAAAAAATGTGCGCTACTCTGTGTTCGCGCGGTTTGTTTTTTTATCATAGAATAAACATAAGTAGAATGACCCGTAGGTAATAGTAGATTGTATTGTTAAATAGGTAAATTATATCGAGAACAATATTTAAATTCATTTATTAAGCTATTGCATAGCTTCTATCGCGGGCCTTGAGCGCGAGGACCGAATCCAGAAATTCCGTAACGAAAAAAACCTCACGCTCCCCACTCCGACGGGCACGGAGGTGTGGCTTGAAGGCCGTGCATTGTCTAACGTCGTTTCTTTTCGGCAGTCTTCGACACGGTGTTGATTAATATTCCTGAATAACCAACAGCTACTGTAAGATAATAAAACCCACATGTATTGTAAAATAATAAAAATATTTTAAACAATATTAACTTTTTATTTATTTAATAAAAGAAAAAAATTTGTTTTCTTATTGGTCACCACGCTCAAAAAGTGTAACTTGAATTAATGTCAAAGAAAAAGAAATACTGCATAAATAAAAAAAATACGTGTGGCACTCGGTGACTGCCGCGGTAAAGCTATTGCATAGCCGTGCTACTATCGCGGGCCTTGAGCGCGGGGACCGAATCCAGAAATTACGTAACGAAAAACAACCTCACGCTCCCCACTCCGACGGGCACGGAGGTGTGGCGTTGAAAGCCGTGCATCGTCTAACGTAACGTCGTTTCAGTTCGGCAGACTACGGCACTCGGCGGACTTCGGCACGGTGTTTGTTGCGTGCGACTAGACGTATGCGTGTACACTAGCTGCTAACTAAATGATAAAAATTCTTGAATAACCTACATGTATTGTAAGATATTAAAAATATTTTAAACAATATTAACTTCTCATTTATTCAATAAGAGAAAAAAAATTGTTTTCTTATCGGCCACCACGCTCAAAAAGTGTAACTTGATTTAATACCCAAGACTTAACTGCATAAATAAAATAAATAAATAATTATAATTGCATAAGTTGATAAAAAATGCTATGCAATATCTTTACCGCGGCAGTCACCGAGTGCCACACGTATTTTTTTGTATATTATATTTGCATATTACATAATATTATATCACAATTACAAATTATTAATGATATTTTCATCTGAAATTTTAAAAGGTATCTACGTCAAATATAAAAAACATACTGAATGTATGTTTATCAAAATTTATTAACATAACATTTAAATTACAAATATATTTATTTAAATTAGAATAAGAGTCGTTCATAAATACTGAGCACGCGAGAGTTAAAAATGGACGAATTTATTGCACTGAATTGAATTTAATAATAATAATAATAATCTTTATTTGCGTAAAACATGGTATAAATGTTGTTAACATGTAAGAAAGAGCGCTCATGTTTTGCTTATTTTACATAGCATACAAATATTTTAATTTTAAGTATTATAATGATTAATTAAATGTGAATTTTGAGCATCGTCAATTTCAATACTTAGTGAAAATTCGCATAACTTAATTAAAGATATATTGTAACTATACTTTAACAATAATATTTAAATGAAAGTTTATATAATAAATATTATCCGATACATAATCAAATTTTTTACTATCTAAGAAATTTTTTACGCTATAGAAATTATTTTCATTGAGCCATTTGTACGATTTCCTTTTGAACAATCTAATGTTTAGGGTTTTAAGTTCGTCAGGGGAGTTTGTTGTATATTTGAACACACATGGTAAGGCAACTTTTGCCGTATTTTTGTGATTTAGGTATACCCTTAAGTACTAGCTTGTGTGGGTCCCTACGTGAGCGAGTAGACTGCACCTCACAAGCTTTCTCAAATAATTGTTTGTGTCTCTGAACAAAATTACAAATATTAAAAATATATAATGCTGGTAGTGGCAGTATTCTAAGACCTTTAAATAGAGGCTGACACGATTCGTCAGGTCGTTTTCCGCAGATTGCTCTAATACACTTTTTCTGCGCAAGGTCAACCAGTCCGTAATGAAGTTTAGACTCGGCATAAGCTCGGTAAGTCACTTTTTTATTCGATTGAGGGCTTATGAATATTTGTTTATTTTATTACAAACATCATTGAAAAGGAACCAAGGTTCGGGGGTCCTCTTGATCCGGCCGCGAAGGACCGATTGAAAAGGACCAACGGGGATTAAACGTTCGATTAAGAAACAGAAGGGAGGAATCGGGGCTTCTCTCGATCCGGCCTCCTATAACGCCTACGTTGGGTTCGGGAACAACGTATGTGATCTCCGCAACGGAGTAACACACAAGGGCGATAACCTCTTCCTTTTCAGCGAGTAGGTTCAGACGGGGATTACGGGTCTTCCGAAGTCGTCCCGGTCCCAACGCCTTAATTCTTCGATGTGGACTGTATAATCTTGAGGGATGAATTACTTGGGAATAAAACAGCAATTATCTTCAAACTGTTCCGTGAGAGAGTAATCACTTTTTCCCTATCACTTCCCTATACTCTTCTTATTGACTGCTGGTTTTTCACTTTTCTCGAACTTTTTTTCCCGAACTTTTCCGAAGGATTCCCGAACGAATTGCAATAAAACTCATTTACTAAGCTACCCCAGAGCTATACGCGAAAGTGAGCCGCGCCATTCGCGCGCTTGCGCAACTCAATTACATGAATTTGTTCTATTACTCTCTCACGTTTTACTTAATTACTTTATTTGCATAAGTCATACATCAACATAATTTACCTGTATAGATAGCACAAAACAATATCTACACTACGATATACATTACATTTTTATATCACGAAAAACCTATTATTTATTTAACAAAATATGCCTATTTTACTCACAAGTTCAAAGTCGAAATTTCTTAAATATTTAACATAGAAAGTTAAAACAATGTTTTCCACTTGAAATTATACATATGTTAACTAATACAATAGTTTAATTTACATTTTCTCTATTTATTTCACTATTAAAACACTTTTAAATTTCTTATACAAAACTATCATTATTTCACTTATACACAGGAATTTTCACATAAAAATAACACAGAATTCACCTTTTTTAGCACGTACAATCAACCTGAAATGTTTTACAAGTCATTTTTACATAAATTGCTGAAATTACAAATATTTAAATTTTTACATATTTGGCCTCCTAAGTACGTGGCTAGCGTGCGTCTATGAACTCACACTATTTGAACAACTAACTTTTGCACGGCTCTCGGCTATCAGAAAAAATGAAAGTCTGATATACACCAATTTTAACAATATTGGGTGAATAAATGCTTCTACACAATTTTCAAACTGTAGGAAACTATTTCTAATCAGATTCTTATCAGTTATCATGTTTCTTATCAGATAACAATATAAGTGAATGTTCTCATAAATCAATCATGGCAAATAGGCATTTGTTTTCGTACAAAACATATCAAACTTATATAAGACAATACTTATGCGATTAATTTCCGTTAATTCTATTTATGCACAGAGTGATCATCTCGACCGGGGAACAAATCCGATCTCTAACTTCACTTTAATATTCCTTTGAATTTACATCATTGGAAAGATGATTTCAACCGGGGAAACAATCCGGTAACATAATTTATATCTTAAATTCCTTATGAATTTATTAAGCGATATTACTTAGGAAAACAAATAAACTAGTCCGGCCTGGGAGTCGAACCCAAGACCTTCATATCATTAATTCGATATTTCTTTAAGATTTAACTAAGCATTTTCTTATCAGAACCTTGCTATTGGACAATATGCCTTTGAGAAGTTATTCGTCATCGGTTGACTTAATAAACTGAAATATTCTAATAGGCGCGTCGCCAACAATCATCGATATGTGTTTTCCAGTTCAGCTTCTGGTCTATAATAACACCTAAAAATTTAGTTTTTTTGATTTCATCGATTTTTGTAATATTTAGCTTGAAATTGTATTGGTTATGTTTTGACTTATTGAATTGAATAAAATTTGATTTTGCCAAGTTAATTTTTAAATTGTGAGCTTGTAGCCATTCAATTATCTTATAAATTGTATTATTTACGTCCAATTCGTGATTATATATTGAATTTTTATTTTTTTTAGTCCTAACAACCGAAATGTCATCAGCGTATGTGATACATTCATGAGTTGTCGCATCAGATATGTCATTGATATACAATATAAACATAACCCTAAGATACTGCCTTGTTGGCCCCCATTTAGGGACTCCATTATTATTTTCAAGGTAGTTGAAATTATATGTTCTAACTTCTTTATTGATCAATTTTGTTATCGTGACACATTGAGCACGATTTTTTAAATATGAAGCAATCCACTGCAATGCAATACCCTTTATTCCTAATTTTTACAATTTATTTAATAATAGATCGTGTGATACGACTTTGATGTGGAAACCCTCAAATAAAATAAAAGAATAATAAGCAGATTTAAACATGAAAAATTTAGCCTAATTAACTTATATATGTTTCTACAAAAAAATGTGTATAATAATATATTCGTCCTATACTTAAGTACCCACAGAAATGTCGCATCTGAACATATTAATTTCATAATCTATATTCCATGATACGAGATGGCGTCTTAGGAATAATTTGTTTTATTATTAATCTATAATACTTTTTTATTGATTAAGTATCTTACTAACCGATGAAAAATAATTCCTTGGTTTTTACTGACATTTCTTGAATTATTTGTACAATATCTAAGTACACACGACGGCATATTTTTATCAAGATATTTTTTTTTAAATCAACACAACACGCGACAACTCTACAAGCGCCTAGCGAGTACAGATAACTATATACGATAGTGACTGATTAAAGTGCGGTGCATGCACCGCAGTTGAGTGGAACAGAGTAGCTGAATGCAGTGTCGCCTCTAGTACGTAATACATAATAGCTCAATGCCTACTCTGTATCCGCACATGCGCGGGAAACAGTAGAGTCGCGCATGCGCAGTTGATATAAACGCGCGTTAAATTGTCATAGTAAATAATTGTTTATTTGGATTGTATTGTTAATCGAGTACATTTTTTTTTAATTTTCGTTTATTTTGCATATGTGCTAATTTAATATAAAATTATTATTAGCGCCGCTCCGCACTGCATGAATATCGAAGCCACAATAACAGGTGTACGGATTGCAGTACAGTTCAGTTGAACATAGTGAGTGTTCGGAATACCAAATCTGGTGCTTAGTACATACATATCGATGGTTATAGGTAATCCAAGTTCCTGTCGTCTAAGAGAACTAAATAACTTGAGAAATCATCATGGAAGCACTTGTTCCGTCGTAACCACTAAGTAGGTAATAGTTCTCATGCGCAGGCACATCTCTTCACACTTTACGTATACACAAACAATAAATATAACACAAACCAATAAATGTCTAACGAAGAGGACAAGTTGCGGATACAGTTTCTTCAGAAACTTCAAGGCAAGTGGACCTCCTGGACCGATAGTCCCTATGACATCTTTCAGAGGTTCATACTAGTGCTACTTACTCAGTTCAGCCGCCTGTGTTGCCACCCCTGCTCTAAATGGCGCCAACCCCTGACAACTGAGCGATGGCTTGACCCAGGCACCTATTTAAAATTTAAATCTCTTTATATGGACACTAGTGCTTATCTCAGGGGCAATATGGTCTACACGAACTGGTTTGGCGTTAAGAAAGCTGACATACAGGAGGCAGAGTTGTGTAACTATCCAGTGGCGATTCAAATTGTTTACGGACAGTTCTATGCACGGTGAGTCGAAGAATGTGGGTTAAGAAAGAAAAAGTTAAATACCTCTTGTACGCTGATGATTAAGTCATATTTGTATCGTCGACGGCCAAGTTGCAAAAGACTGATGTCTTTAAGAGTAGGGGGAATTAAACTGTACGCAAGTAAGACGAAAGCGTTGGTTAGGAATCTCTGAATGTTAGGGTGAGAAATAGTGTGATAAGAGAAAATTGTGGTTGGCAAAAAGATGTTGATCCTAAGAATAATAAAGGAATGCTAATAAATGCATATAAAAAAAAAATTCGGAAAGAGTGACAAAGCAAATTTATGCTGCAAAAGTGAGTTGCAGAGTCGACAGGGGACGTCTTAGACGAAAGTTTATCGACCAAATCGGTGATATTTTTAAGATGGGCCAATTTAAGAATACCCTTAACCAACAAGGAAGTACCTACCTATGCGATGATTTTAGGATATGAAAGAAGCGAGAGAGGTGTGTCATGATCGTTCCTAATGGAAGGCCGTAGTCTCTAACTACACCTCTGGGTGACGGGCGTGACAGTTTATGTTATGTAATTTTATATTTCCATGTAATAAATTATATATAATTTAACACATCAGTTCCTGAAATACCTACTGTATTGTCTTAAAATTTATTCATCCGTTTAAGCTACAGAGCGCGAGCGTGACAAAAAATACACACTTACTTTTTTTTTTTACTTTTTACTCGAAAAACATTACCCTCCTTCTGGTGCAGTCGGGTAGTAGAGATTTCAAATAATTTACATGAATCTGACCTCCATTAAACAAAATCATGGCCTCAAGTGGTACAAAATAAAGACGATTTTTGTTTAATGACTCCTTATGTGAGTAAAGAAAATCCATTGGCAAACATTTTCAAATGCATTTTTGAACACAAAGCATCACTTGAACGCACCCTTCCTTTTAAATCTATTTTTAAAACGTGCCTGAGCATAAAGGATGAAAATATAAAATCTCAGCATCGTGCTCGTTTTACTGATCTATTTTTATCATTAAAAAGGGCTGGTTTTGCGTTTTCATATAAAAGACGTTAATTGTTAAAGGAAATTGTCTCGTTTTGACTTTAGATTTTTCACTGACATGATATTTGTAGAATCTTCCTCATTTTTACGTCACTACATCACCAGGGCAGCTCGTTACAGTCAACTTTTTAATTCGTGGTCAACTATGCGCGGACGCGTCGCTCTGCCCTCTACCGTTGCAAGCTTGCAAGTCAAAACGTAGCGATCATATTATTGTAGATTTTAGTGACCATAGGTAATAGGTATACTCTTTGTTGTGAACTCAACTAAAACATAATATTAGTCTTAACAAAAGTCTATTCTATTCACTCTTGCCTTGACATTGTATCGGGAAAATATTCAAAATTGTAGTGTGATTATTATTAAGTGACCAGACTGGCATTTTTATGATTACTTAAACATAAAAAAAATTCACCAAAATGAATAAACCCCGAACCTTTTTGTATATTTTTAAGTTTGGAAAATAAAGAAGAGCCCTATCTTGCGAATTATTTCAAAAAATGATTTGTTTCATCTGTATAGCCCAATTGTAGAAATGTCAGCTTGTATTGTTAGATGGCGTTGTAAAACATTTAATAAATTATTTGCTTACATTTTATTTTATTCATGTCAGAAAATTGACTGATGAATGTATTCCGCCTCTGTAGATTTTCTCACAGGGACGACATCTGTGAAACTTACCTCATACTTGCAAGCGGTATCAGAAAGATGCGGTTGCCTGTTGTCCGCCTGCTGCTTCAGTTTCCCTCTGCAGCCTGGCACTACCCAGGGACCAGGGATGATGTAGGACAGTGGATTCTTCTTCACTACCACTACAAATATATTTTCATATCTTTCTCTCTTTAAAATATTACCTAGGCAATCGCGCTTAGCTCGTCTTTAGATTTATTGCTTTGAGATGAATCTATCACAAACTTATAAAGTACCTAAAACTAATCTAAATAGTACAATTTTTTTAGATCGGTAGAGCCGTTTTCGAGAAATTAGAACCAACCCAAACAGACATACCTAGATACATGAAAGCGTGGTTATAAAAACGTGCTAAAATAGGCGGCGCTACTATGGAGGTATGGAGTGTAGAAGTAAGGAGTACAGACTGTGTATTAAAAAGTGTCCATAGAAAACCGTTAAATAAGGGTGGCGCCACTTTTGACTTTTTCGAGGTTATATTTACTAAATAAAATTATTTTAGATTTTAGAGCTACTGAGCAGTTTAGTACAGTAGCAGCACACTTAAACCGTCGACAACTGCTAAGTTCATTTCATCCCGGTAGCTACTCCAGCGCTGTAGTGGAGAGTTGGAGGTATGGAGTGTAGAACTAAGGAGTACAGACTGTGTATTAAAAAGTGTCCATAGAAAACCGTTAAATAAGGGTGGCGCCACTTTTGACTTTTTCGAGGTTATATTTACTAAATAAAATTATTTTAGATTTTAGAGCTACTGAGCAGTTTAGTACAGTAGCAGCACACTTAAACTGTCGACAACTGCTAAGTTCATTTCGTCACGGTAGCTACTCCAGCGCTGTAGTGGAGAGTTTTTGAATTGTTATTTACTACCACTTTTTCAACTATTCTACTATGGCAGTTGGTACTCCTTACTTCTACACTCCTTAGGCGTTACTTAGTAATAAGGTAAGATATTTGACTGATTTCATGGCGGGGGGAGTTAATGAGGGCCAATTATCTTTGGCTCACCAGGTGTCGCCAGTTCCAGTTGACACAGGTGAAGTTTTTTGTTACACAATGTCATTGAATTGAGATGTTAGTTTTTAATAAAATTTTATCAGTTTCTAGAGTGTTTGTTATATTAATACACAAAACAATACCTCAGTTGTATTGTAAGTTAAAAATGTACAAAAAATATTAGTTATTTTTTTGCACATTTTAACTCTTTTTTTATATTTTTCTACTTTTATTACTTAATTGAAGCGGAGCACCCACGGCGCAAGAATACGATTCTTTGAAATCTATCTCCTTCGTAACCCGTAGGCAATTTAACATTATTTTTCGGTAGCCCAACGCAGACAAGGTTTGTAAACAATAAAAATCTGAATTTGAATTTCTTTTTTTTTTTAATATCTAATCAATTCGCTAATTCATTAGACGAGCTGGTTAATTTAAATTGATTAGATGAGCTGATTAATTTACATCTGCGCAATGTCACACCATTTGATAGAATCTTTTGTTGAAACAAAGATAGTTATGACTTTAGACTTTCACTCCGCTCCATTTATGATGTTAGCGAAAGGTTTTACCTTTGCATCTGCATCGGCCCTGGTATATCAATGGTTTGGTTTATTTATTTTTAATCTAATTATTATAAAATATAGTTTATAGTACAGAAAAAAACATTAACATTGACATTTTTCGAACAAATTAACTTCCCCGCTATGAAATCTGTCAAATGCCTAATTTTCAAGTGGCACCGAGCTGGTGGCAGTACATGTCAGTACATGCTAAAAGGATATAACTGTAACTAATACCGTGAAATGTGACAACTTTGCCTACCAAGGTATCTTTGTCCAAAAAGCAATTTATAAATAAGTACTTAAATCCGTTATTGAGGGAAAATATTTTATACTTTTAGATTGATTAGTTCAGTGGAAAGTCAGTTATATTTGTGGCAGCACTAATTTGTTTCTGATTGCACTCAGTAACTTAAAAAGAACTCGTTGATCGTGGTGGAGGTTTACGTGGGCAAAATTACTGTTGTAAAGTAACGGGTGTCCGGTGGCAGAATTAGGATTTAAATTTCGAACTGTTTTCGAACCGTTAGCGGAGGGGCGGGCGGGGGGGTCACGTTCGATTCGTCATTCGTGCGGGTTCCTTAGTCACGATGTCGCAGTGGACGGGTGAACAACGTGCGTTCGCAATCGAAGCTTATTTTAAAGCAAACGATTCCTGTGCTATTGCTCGTCGAAGATTTTGTTCGCGGTACAATATCCGACGGTTACGTGATGCGCCAAGCGAAAATTTGATTCGATTGTGGGTGCGGAGGTTCAGAAAAACAAGTTCAGCAGCAAATAATCCGCGGCCGGGATCCAGCAGAACGTCGAGGACTGATGACAACATCGAACTTGTCGCAAACAGTTTACGCGATAACCCGCGACAGTCCGTGCGTAAGAGAGCGGCTGCTCTAGGGCTCCCAAAAACGATTGTGCACGAAATATTGAAAAAGGACCTTAAACTTCACCCCTTTAAAATTCAAATTGTGCAAGCGCTTAAGCCTAATGATTACAATTGGCGCAAAAGTTTCTGCGAAACAATGTTGCAGCGATTTCGTACAGTGAACACAATCTTTTGGAGCGATGAAGCCCATTTTCATTTAAATGGAAGTGTAAATAAACAGAACTGCCGTTATTGGTCACCTAAAGGACAGAACCCGCGATTGAAACATCAACAGCCACTTCACAGTCCCAAAGTGACGGTTTGGTGTGCATTGTCAAGCAGAGGAATAATCGGACCCTATTTTTTTGAAAATCGTCAAGGACAAGCCATTACTGTAACCGGCGTTTCTTATCGGCGAATGCTTAACGATTTTTTCCTGCCAATATTAAGAGAACATCCTGCCTACAGTTCACAGACATGGTTTCAGCAAGATGGCGCCACGCCTCACACTGCTAGAGAGACCATGGCGCTTCTTCGTGATTTGTTCCCTAACAAATTGATAAGCCGTTTTGCTGACATCCCCTGGCCACCCAGGTCGCCGGATCTTACCCCCATGGACTTTTTTCTGTGGGGGTACCTCAAAAGTAAAGTTTATGAAACCGCCCCACCGACCATCTCAGCATTAAAAGAAAATATCGTTCGCGAGGTTAATGGCATCCCGACGTCCCTTCTCCAGCGAGTGGCGCGCAATACTGAAGCCAGATTCCAAGAGTGTGTCCGACGTGATGGTCAACATTTAGACGAAATAATTTTTAAGAAATAAAACCCGCACTTCCCTTCTTTGTTATAGTCATTGAAATAAAAAAAAATATTTTGCAGTTTTTTTATTATTTAATTTTGAAATCCTAATTCTGCCACCGGACACCCGGTATTAGAGAATTGTACTTCATGGTGAAAACGTAGGTTATTTTTGAAGTGAAAACTTCTTTAGCATCGTTGTGATCTGAAAGTCTATAAAATGAAAAGGCGACAGTAAAAAGAGACAGACACATTAAATTCATAAGATTTAACGTTGGAGAAAATGAGATAGGCATATAGCTCAATGCCCGCGAGAAAAAAGTCGTAAACGCCGCCAAAACAGCGTCGCTTACGCGTTTTGTTCACCAAGGTACGAAAGTGTCGTGTGCTCGTGTGCCTATGGAATAAACAAGCAGTGAAGAACGGCCAAACCTCAAATTCGTAATAGGTAAAATTAATATAAATCTTTTTGTAATTAGTGAGTACTACATAAGGTATATCGAAAAGAGTATAAACATTCAAATATCATGATTGACCGACTAGTTTTAAATTCGACTAAAGTCCTTAATTATGAGTTCGCGATACCGCAGCATAACTAGCCTTAGACCATTCAACCCTAAGTAACTACCCCATGATTAAGGAGTCCTGTTAAATTAGAAACAAATTCGCCAATCGCCCAAAATCGCCCATAAAATGTATGTGAGCAAATTCTAGTGATTTTGGCTCTCCGCTAGCTAAACTCAAGATATTGGTTCAAGAATATTTAAAAAATCTTGTAAACATTTGTTCAAGATAGAAAGCTAGACTTAAATATAAACTAAGCATAAAAATTTCGTGAAATATTTCTAAAGCAAGAGCCGAAAAGGGTCAACGAGGCCATACAAATAATGGACAAGAAAGACAAACAAGAAATTGCTAAATATGTTGTAAATTTAACTAGAACATTGAAATATTACCCAGCATTCACTTTCTCAACGATAATTTAAAAGTATTTTGATTTTTACTACAGTAGGCCTTCAGCTGCATATAAGTTGCCTTTTTTACTTTTTGACTAATTTAACTTTTGATTTTATTAACTAAATGAATCTTTATTGATCTCAGTATTGTATTTAAAACTTAGAAAGAAGAGAGAACCAAACTTAAATTAAACATTTAATTTTGAGTACGATTTTTTTTAATATTCAACGCTCTCTATACAAATTTAGTATGGTGATTGACATTTACTCGAATGTGACAACCCTAACAGTTTTAAATGTATGTATGGAAAAGTGCGAAAATAGCTAGTGAACATTGCCTACTCATTTTTCTGTTAAAGTTTGAACACTATTAATAAAGTTTTGAAACCAACGCCAAGATATCTTACATCTAGGTAGTGATGCTTGAAATAAGCCAGTCAGTTAATTTTTATTTTCAAATTCACTCTCAACGTATTTTACGGTGATTTATTTATACCCTGTAGCTCATAGAGTAGAGTAATATATACAGAAATGCTGTAGCTACTCGAGCGCTGTTGTGGAGAGTTTTTGAACTGTTATTTACTGCTTACAGATGGACACATTTTCAACCATTCTCCTACGGGAGTTGGTACTCCTTACTTCTTTCTACACTCCATATTTTATTTAAAACGCAACTTCTCAAATAAAATGACATTGTTTAACAAATAACTTAACTTCAGTCCCAACTAGCGACATCTGGTGAGCGGGGGAATATAAGCCCTTAATATATTGTATTTGCAGAAATAACTTCCATCTCCCGATAGATAGCAGTGTAACTACGTTGCCTGCACAAGGCATAAAATAACGATTCACGAGAAGCGGCGGCAAAGATACCGAGACACAGATGTAGTCCTGGGATCCTCCATCCACCTGCCGAGCTAACGGTTAAGGCAAACCCTGCCTACAACAGGGAGATACACATATCCAGCCGCGGACTCACGAGCTGATAAAAAGACGAACTTTAAAAAAATACTGACACATTGACAAACACAATAATTAACAGCTTTTCAAATTTGCATATTAAATTCACATAAAATATAACAATCCATTACTAAAATGCATAAATAGTATTCGTTCTTTTCTGTCATAAGTACTCTAATTTATAAGAAAAATAGTCATAATTCTATAAACGGAAAGTTTTTTATTGAATAAGGGTGACAAACAAGCATACAGTCCACCTGACGGTAAGCGGATGCTGTAGCCCATAGACACCTACATTTTTATCATCAATTAATCAAAATGCAGATGCTCACCTGTAAGAACTAATATGGAATGCCTCATTTCCAGTAAAAAGAGCCTCTGGTTCTCTACTCACCATACAAAACACAGCAGCGTTAAGCTGGTGTCTTACGTTGGTATTGTGAGAGAGTGGCCCTTCCCCGTTCCAGCCGACCTATTCATGGTGCAACCATAATATAGCTGCACTGTGGCTCTACCACATATAATTGTCAATTAATTATAAAATTTCATTGGTACTGTTAGAAATTGAACATGATTTAATTTATTATTTAAAGTATATTCAAGTTCAAATCCCAATGCAATATTTGTGAAAAAACAAAGCTATCATTTTGCAAATGTTCATGGGTGGTGGTGATCACCTACCATCAGAGGAGCCGTATACTTGTTTACCTCTTCTTCAAAAATATAAAACTGTCCCGATTTATCCAGTGTCTGACCTGTCTCAGATCTAGATATTATCATTAGAAACTATCTTTATTATCCTTTCTCCCCTCATTTTTTATTAGGTCTAGGTCACAGTTTTTTTTGTAAATATCTGCTGGTACATAATAAGGCTGGATTAAAAAGTATTATTTCTTGTTATGTAAATGTTGTTGCGTGGCTTTTTTAATTAAAGAAGTACATACATCTACTATACTCTATACTTGAAAAATAGCCAAATATGCATTACATATTCTTGACAGACAACTTCCTATACTGATCAGGATAAGTATAAATTATTACTATTGATGTAATTTGTGACATGATTACAGAACGGCGAAATAGGTAAATGAAAGTCACCGTTATCCAAATCGTTTATTCAAGCAAATGAACATAATATGAACAAACTATAACATTAAATTTATCTACTTAATGATATTTACAATCCATACCTCACTTACCTTTATTAACCTAGCAACTATATATACTTACACTACAATATGCAAAATGCAGAATAAATTTTAAAAAATATATGACGCGAAATGACCAAAAATATATGACACATACTAACCAAAAATAACTCAAAAATATTCTGCATTTTTCCTTAGTATATCAGTTACTTCTTACAGTAGTTGAAGTTATGTTATCAATAAAAAACTTCATATGTGCCTCAGTTACAAACCAAATTACACATATTGGGAAATTTAACAATTATAAATTTGGGCTGGATGGCGCATATTCTTCCTGATCAAGTCGAAAAATAAGAGAAAATGGCCTTGGGACGTTTCTACATTGTTTGAGCAAGTCAAATGCATGGTAATTAGAATTGTTAATCAAAAATAATATCTTTGGACTATTGTTTCTACAAGTTCGGGTCAAATATATTGTTGGTATATTACATTACAATACTCAGGCCAGTAGGGATCCATTATTGGAAATAGCCTCAGATATAGAAGTCTTAGTGAATTCCAAATGGAATGATGTCACATAAGAACTACAAGCATTCAAAAACAACACATCAACATTAACAGTGGCTTGTCATATAAAACTTAAATAGTGCATATTTAATTATTATGTGATTTAACTAAAAACTACAGAACCATAATTTTAATGGCTACACACACCAGTTGACCAGAACACTTTGTGCCTGGCACTCTAGCAGCCAGTTGAAACTAGAGAACTGTTAAATATATTACTTTAATGCACAACACACAATTGTCTGTTAGAATATTTTGTTTAACTCATGCCTGCAACAATACAGATCTCTTAATGATTTAGGAAGACTATTTACTACGAGGCAACAAATAAAATTGTAATTGGTAATATATAAAGAAATTAAATAACTTACACAATCATAGATCATGGAGACAGTTACATTAGGTCCTAGGCATAATAATTGTGTTTACAGCTACTTAATTTTCACAATTGCTATAAAAATATACTTAATCAGAAATAAATCTAATAAGGCATAAAAAATTATAAACCTCTAATTGAATAATTTTTATAATATCTAATAAGAATTTCCAAAAAAATATTTTAACTTTCTTTTACTGCATTCAGTTCAATTTAACACATCTAAGCATATTTGTAGAACTGCATGGCAGGCACTTCTTAAGTCTGTTGCAACTAGATCATGAAGGTGCTAAAACATTTTTGGCATCACTCAGAATTAGAATAAAATCAAAAGTTCTCCTTCATAATTGCAACAAAGTGATGGACTATCATGAGTTTAAGTTCATCATGGGTTTAGAACCAATTGTATATCTAGGACATTAACAATAAAAATTAATGTTTTGAGTAAAATTTTTGGTTGACCTTCTAAACAGACTCATATAACATGCTAAAATTCATAGAATTAAAATGTAGTAGGTCCAAATTTAAATATACAGTTCCATGTTGCAACATACAATCTACAAATTTCTTTCCACAACGCTTACCACTCACTCAGGCTCGACGGAACTCTCAGATTTTGAGTTGTCCCAGCTATAGACACTCGAAGTACTTTCGACAGTTTAGCGGACGAAGCCGCCTGCCGCGCGCGGCCTCACTGTGGTTGGCCTGGCTGCGTCGCCTGACCCGCCGACTTAGTAATCACAATTGTCTGTTTGCCACCAACACTAGACTTACCCAGCTGCAGCATATTAGAAGGCAGTGTAATGATTTTATTACCACCCATGGTGTTTGCAGATACCAATTTCACAATAGTAGCGCCTGGAGCTATGCCCTGTGCCTGCGCCGCGCTTACTGACACAGCAGGTCTATTCTGCATCATTGCCATTTTAGGCATTGTTGCTACTGTCATTCCTGTCGACGTCTTTACAAGGGTAACATACTGAGGTGTGGAGGTTGCTTGTGAGCCAGCTCCGGGTGTCTTCTTGATAATAACAGGGATGCCTGCATTACTTCCAGCTTGTCTGAGGACTGTAGCCCCCGTAGCTGCCCCCGCACTTGTAGCCGTTGTTACCTGCTCACTTGATTTAGCTGTAACTATCTTGTACACTGGTGCTTTAACTTGCTGCCCTCCGAGTGCACTTCCTGCTATTTGTATAGTTCCACCCCCACTGCCAATAACAGGTAAGTTACCTGCCCCTAACTTAACAGGGACACCTGCTGCAACTTTTGCCTGTAGATTTGCAACTCCTGCTTGAATTGGTACCCCCCCAGCAGTTTTTACAAGTACATTGCTCGTGCCGATTTTAACATTGCCAGCTCCAAGTTTCAGGGGCATATTAGTTGTTGCAACTTGACCAACCTTTTGAATGCTATTCGTTGCAATCTTGCCTTGGATGTTAGCAGCTCCAATCTTGAGAGGCACGGCATTACCAGCTAATTTTACAGGAACATTACCAGCACTTAGTTTCACCGGTACTCCTGTACTTGTTCCTGTTTTGACCTGAACAAACCTTGGCGTTCCTGAACCGGTAGTAGCCCCTAGTACAATCTGTGCATTGGACTGTGCAGTTGACACCCTCACTGTGCTAGGAGTTCCAACTCCACTTACAATTCTCGTGACTCCCTGTGGTGTAACAGACGCCACTTTGATTTGTTGTGACGAACCTGGTGCTGGTTTTACAACAGTTTTTCCTTGGTATGAGGCCTGTTTAAGAGTAGGTGTGTTCGGAGATATCTTGACAGTAGCTGATTGTGTGGGAACTTTAATTGAACTTGAAACAATCTTTTGAGGAGTAGACGCAGCTACAGGTGCAGGTGCAGGAGAAGCAGCTGCTACAACAGGCCGAACTGGTAATTCTGCAGGAGTTGGTGGCAAACCAGTTGTTATTGGTGAAGTCAATCCAAATGCTTTTGTAGCATCTGCTTGTGAAGCAACAGGAGAAGCAGGAGGTGGAGCCGCTACAGGTTCTGCTGCAGCTGGAAACCGTGCAGGTGTCACCTTACCACATTTTTGTACTTGTAGAAGATATGTAGTTACAGTGCTCATGCCTGGCCAGCACAGCTCTAGAGATGTGGTCCCTGCTCGTACGAGGGCCACTCGGCCTGCTTGTGGAGGCACCCCTACTTCAAGATACCAGAGATCTTTACAACAGATCTGATTATTCCATGTTTTCCTATATCCATCTCTGCCAGACCATATGTAAAGTCTTGTCTGTATAGCCACTGCACTATGACCCGCTCTTGCTCTTGGTACACATTCTTCAAATTTATCTAGAGCTATATTATCCCATGTCATGGTTTCTAAGTTAAGGGAGGCAAGTGTGTTTGTACATTTCCATTCTTTTTCATGAGTGGCAAGTTTTGACTCATCAGGAACAAGAGGGACCCAACCACCATAAACATACATATGATGACCAATAACCGTGGCTGTGTGTAGCGACCGGGGAAGAGGAGCCGGACCTCCTAACTCAGGTCGCGACCATGACATACTGTCTACATCCAGTACCCACAAGTCTCCAAGTCGCGAGCCACTCATGCCACCATAAATGATGAGAGATGACTTCCCAGAACTTTTATCAGTATATGCAACTCCACTATGGGATTCCCGCGGCGGTGGAGACTGGCCATATGTCAGTGGTATATCCCAAACTGTCATTGAAGAACTTGGATACAACTCAAGAGTATATAAATCATTTAGATATCTTGGAATATTATTTTTGGGATCATCACTTTCATTAGCTAGACCACCAAATAAGTAAACTTTCCCATTCAATAAGGTAAAACTATGACCGAGTCTGGGGCAGGGTGGTAGACCCTGCTTCGGTGGAAGAGGTTTTAAACGTTTCCATTCCCACCGTGAAGCTTGGAGTTCATAAAGATCGTTAGAATACTTGCCGTACTCCACCATGCCGCCAAAAACCAGAAGTCTCGTTCCGTCGACGACAAAACCATACGCGGCGCATCCCGGAGGCACCTCGCCTTTTGTAACAGGAACGAACCATTGATTTGTTGAGGTGTTGAAGACATGAAGCTCATGAACAATCCCTTCATTTCCGCCGCCGAAAACTATCATCAAATCTTTAATGGCAACTGCGCGATGTCCATGACGAGGTCGGGGTTGAGGACCGCTGGGGTTGTAAACTTTTTGCCACTTAAGTACAGCGTTTTCCTTCATTTTTACTATACATTTGTCACTAAAAGTTTTACACCGAATGTATCGCTCGGGATGCGTATCTATAGCATAGACAATGAGAAACGTCGTAAATATGCTTTGAAGAAAATATTCAGGTTAGTAGAAGCTACATAACTATTTCTTATTCCTCTTTCTCTTTCCCACTTATGGTAGACGCCTATGAGTAAAAAAATTTCACCTTATGCGGCTTCTAGTGTATAACAAAAATGGCGTTAGCAACAGCAATGGCAACTTAGCGAGAAGAGAAAGAACGGCGTCGGACGTCAAGAAATTGTCTCTGGTATTTTTTTTAAAACAATACCAGCTTGTATAGCCAGGCCGAAAATATAGTTTTAACTTTTAAAAATACTCTGGATCGAACTAAAAATTGTTTAAGGTTCTTAAATAAATTAATCATTTTTAAAATAATAATTACCTGGATAGTGATCACAGATGAGAAGAGGGCAATGGACACAAACAAATATAAATTGTCAATACTATGGTTTTAGCTATTAAAATAAAAATAAGACTTTATTTTAGTTAGCTCTGACGGGGGTGGACCACGCTCTCATAGAATACCAGCGTTATATTATGCTCGCACTCAGCGTGCTAGATTAGCTTACTTACTTACTCATAAACAGCTAATTTCACAGTCACTACTCACCGACGTCAGCGCCGCTATAAATTCTACAATTTTCAAAGAAAAGGCGGGCTATGCCTTAGTACGTATAATCATAGCGATCGTTCTCCTGTTCCTCCATGGTCTATATATTAAACGTACTCTGTGGTGCTAGATGAAACATAAACTCCCGATCATGGAGTATAGAGGTAAGGAGGACAATCTCCCATAGAAGAATAGTTGAAAATGTGTCCATCCATAAGCAATAACAGTTCAAAAACTCTCCACAAAAGTGCTCGAGTAGCTACAGGGTATGATAAATCACCGTAAAATACGTTGAGTGATTCTGAAAATAAAAATTTTGAAAGCAATAAAATAATTATTGTAAAAAGAATTATGGTGAAAATCTGTGCAATAAAAATATTATAAAAAGTTCTTTAAAATTTAGATTGTAACTACAGTGGCGCCACCCTTATTTAGCGCATTCCTACGGACACTTTTTTATACAGAGTCTGTACTCTTTACCTCTACACTCCGTAGACAAAGAAACCTATAGAAATGATTAGCATGGCCTCGAGTGAGATAAGACGATAACGTAGTTTTAGGTTATACAATAATCTTTATGACTTTTAAACACATTTAGATAAAAAATTTAATTGTTCTAAGAACTGAACTGAACAAGATTCACCAACCGTAAGCTCACAAAACACTTTTTTTCTCACTTAAACCAACTTGTACACTCCTTAGATCGCTACGAACTGTCAAAGTTGTTTAGCAAAGTGTAGTTTTCTAAACAAAAAAAACCGGCACGGAGAAAGGGATAAACAATCACACCCCTTTGTCTCATTTCTATGCAAGATGTATGCAACAAATCTATCTTTTTCGTCTGCGAATGCGAAAGAAGGCGTCAATTTGTCTATATGTTTCTCTGTCTACGCTACACTCCATACTCCCGATTATAGTAGCTTATGCCCCTATTACACTACCCTGAATCGGGGCCCTGGATGAAGGGTGGGCGTGTCCCCTTATTAGGGACCTGAGTTATTACACTAACCTCATTTTATGCCCTTTCTCGGTCATAGGGATGTGAAAAAAGTATATTATATATTTATTGAATCGATATTTTTAAATTTATTACTGGACGTCTTGAAGACGAAAAAAACATGACTATTAATAGTAAAGAACTCTTTTCTTTACTATTGTCGTGTTTAGAAGAAAGCTATGGGTGAAGGACTATTTAAAACTCACTCAAATATGCGGATTATCGGAGTTCTGGAGCCCCATGAATTTCGAATACCTGAGAATAGGGGAAGAAGAGTTCGAGGAGCTATTAAGTTTAGCTCCTTATATCGAAAAACAAAATACGGTTTAAAGAGAGAGTGTAAAGATTATTTGTGACTTTAAGATTTCTAGTGATTTAAGTGCGTGTATTTGTGTGCGTGCTTTGTGTTACAAAGAGAATTAGTTACTACCATAATAATTTGTTATTTAGAATTTTATGACAGCTAAGTTATTTAAGAATATTTGAACTATTAAATAGCTTATTTACCTATATCTTAAAACTAGACTGATGTTGTTTTGTGAAGACTTAAATAAAGCTAATTTTGTTTTTAAACATATGTACATACTAATATTGATTAAAACCAAAAATACACAAGTATATAATACATACTAAACATACCTTTTTACTACCTACTAAGTTTAGTAATGATAGTTGACCCAACCCACTAAAGAGTTAGGTAGAAAAACAAGTTCATAAAAGTAATTTGTAACAAATCATTTACTCTGTTTCGTCCTGCTAACTTGAGTTTAGTTCCAGTTGCATGAATTTCAACTCAAGTGACCTCCAGTCGTAATTTTTCCGAGTAAGCACATCTATAGGACGCAACATCGCTCATTAAAACATGGAAGCTTGTGTTCAATATATTGAATTTTTCGATGTTTTTATCACCATATATATCTTAGCTAAGCTATGAAGCCCGGGAAATAACCCTTTCGTGCCATCCCACATCTCCAACGCATGTAATATATGAAACTCTTATTCTGCTTTAGTTTTATTTCTTATGTTTTGGTGCGTTACTTCTTTATGGTAGTTCCATATTATGTCACCTTCAGTATTATCGCATTTTCTGAATACATCTACTAAACTATGCCGAAATACAAGCAGTTGAATAACCGTTCATCCATCAAAATCAATGTTTCAGAAAAGTGATTGTAACGAAATACGAAGTACCATAATCCGAAAAAAAAAATTCCAATACAAAATGTCTATTAGTCTAAAAAACTGTACTTAAGCTATTAATTAAGTTAAAGCTCAAACAATATAATTATTAATAAAAAATGAATAAAACCATTCCAATCCATTTTCAATATTAATTGTAAACTTATGTTAATTCATTACCACAATAAAAATAAACCACAATTTTACATCAAAAATAAAATAACCGATTGAAGATAATTGCACTTCTTAAGTTCAAGTATATTTGAGTCGAGAGTACAATTTATTTTCGACTGAAAGATCATTCGCCTGTTTGTTGATTCGTAATTAAAATTTTCGGGATTGTGATATTTCTGCTAACCAAACCTTCTAACTTTAAAAATTTAGACACCATCTAACTTTGAGATATAATTTTTTGGTATATTTATTTTTCGGCGATATAAGATTCGTGATAATCATCGTTTGCAACTTTTAACATTCGGCATTTTATACCTTCAAATAGTTGGTTATTTCGAAACCTTTGACGGCAAGTCAAAACATCGTTCATAAAACATCGCTCATGAATAACCATATTTATAAACGATATATTTGAAAGAATTGATGTATCGTTTTCATCCCTAACTACCCTAGGTATTATTACACTACACGGTGGTAAGGGCACTGCAGACAGGGTGCACTTTGTCACCCTAATTAGGGACCCTTACTCCCTTTCTCTTATTACACCACCCTGAATCAGCTCATAGGGAGCCTGATTCAGGGTAGTGTAATAGGGGTATTATCAATGAATATAAATTTACTATAGTAGCGAAACGAAAGCACGCAATATTTTTGTAATGCCACCAGTGTAGTCAAAACGCCAAAAATGGGAATTCTGCTTGTCTTATCTTTAGAACACAAAAAAGAAAAAACATCTGGATGAAAACAATCTTAAAAAACGTGCCCAGTATAAGCAAAGTAATATAATACAAAATTAAAATGTGATTGATTTAATGATTTAACGAAAACCAATAAAAACCGACATTGAAAAGTAGTTAGTCAACCCTTGGTAGATAGATACCTTTTCTATGAGGCCATCAGTTCCTAGTTTATGCAAACTTCTTCTGCTGATAAAAATGACATCAAATAAAAATACCACAACATTGGTATGTAAACATCCTTTGTGGACGACCCTGTGTAAGAGCTGCTTTTGACCTTATATAACTCTCGATTATAACCGTTCCTTAAAACATTTTTTCGGACGCTATCTATTGTTGCAGCTTATTCCAGTATGGGGACCATATAGCATCTAGTAATGCATGTGTTCTTTTTTTACTGACTTTAAAAAGGAGGAGGTACTAAATTCGTCCGTATGTTCTTTTTTATATATGTGTTACCTCATAACATTTGTCGGCATGACCCGATTTCGATGATTCTTTTTTTAATTGAAAGCTGGTGCTTCTCATGTGGCCTTTTTATTCTTAGTAATTTATAATGAAGTCGGTTGTACAAAATTTTAAATTATTGGTTGTTCATGTAATTCGGACCAGAAGTATTCCACAAACATGAATTGAATCGATATTTTTCAATAAATTATGTCATATTTTCGCGATCCAATTTAGATTTTTTTACTTTTGATTTTTGACATTACTTTTTTGTTTAAAATTTACGTGGTAGAGCCATGCTGCAGCTATATTAAAGTTGTAGCAGGAATGGGTCGGCTCGACCGGGACAAGACCAGGCTCTCACAGAATACCAGCGAAAATAGTAGCGTAACGCACCTGTGTTTTGTATGGTGAGCGTAGAAAATCGGAGACCTTTTTACTGGAATCGAGGCATTACATCTTAGTCCTCAGGGATAACAACGCCTTTGAATTTCGGTTCTTAATTGAGGATAAATGTGTATGTCAAAGGGTCACAGCATCCACTTACCATCAGTAGGACTGTGTGCTCTTTATCACCCAATGCTATAAAAATATGTAAATCTTTAGTGAGATACTAAGCTATTTTTATTAGTAATATAATAATGATAAAACGTAACAAAATGTTTTATTTCTTTCATTTACCATGCATTGTTTACTATATAACATTACAAATCTGCTGAACAGTGCCAGTATCACACGACCTAGCATGCTCGATGCACTACAGCTTTACCGTACTTCGAGCCTATTCACTATCCATCAGCACGACACGAAAAGTAGTGGGGAAGTTTTGCAGATTTTGCAAAGGAATACGATACTTTTTAATGTTTAATAATGAGTTTTCTTCTATATCATTGTTGTGTTGTGCCTAAATACACAAATACGAGCATAAAAACGCCGGTAAAGTTATGGATTCAAGTGCCAACTGATTTAAATATAAGAAATACTTGGTTAAAACTGACAAGAAGATACACGAATACATTGTCTACAAAAACTAGACTATTCTGCTGTGAAGATCATTTTGATGTAAGTATGACTTGTATTTTACTATCGTTTATACAAAATAATACATCATGAGGTTAAGTCGAATTTTGTAACAAATTACGTTAATTTAAATAATAGTTAGGAATGCTAATCATTTTAATTATAGATAAACTAAACTATGATAGCCACTAAACTATGTTTTATCAAAATACAGTCTCACCTGGTATTGTGTTTTTGTATAAACAAAAGTTGATTTATTACATTGATGTTTTAACATTCCTCAACTCAGCAGAACAAAAATTGGGATTCCATGCAAAAATTTTGCAACCATCAATTTATTTATCCTTGGTAGATTAGTACATTCTGCATTTGCGAATTCGTCTTCTGTGATGCTTTTTTAATAAGATTCGGTGTAAAACTCAATAATCGTAATGATAACTTGAAAATTTTCGAAATAACACAGCACATTAGCTAGTTCTCTTAACACTGACGTCTCTATATATATATATATATATATAAGTACGCTGGCTATACCTTAAAATGTCTGTGCCAATTTGAAGCACCACTATTTGGCGTCTTGGGAACTAAAATTGACATAATATGCCAAAGTCTGTTGTCTTATTTAAATCTTATCTCTGAAGCTATGTCTTGCTATATCTTTAAAGCTTTAAAACTAAAAAACGAGAGTATTTTATGTTGTTCGATTGTGTATAATTTTATTTAAACAATAAGAATTATTTTAAATAATAATGAGAGTGTGTGTAATCTGTAAAAATCGTTACAAAAAGGAAAGTGGTCTAACATTCCACAAGTAAGTGAATGTGCAGCTAATATTAATAAATTTAAATGATTTGATAGTATAGGTACTTACAAATTTGTTACTAATCTTAATATCATAATTACCAACATTTTTGGCTGTATATTACTAAGTTTTAATAAACAATAATATTCAATAGGGTTGTCGAGTTTCTTGTCTATAATACTTATTGATGTTCTTTCCTACCCATATCCGTTAACAAACAACGTCGCCAACAACAGATAAATATCGAATGTTTATAAATTAACAGGTTTCCAACTAAATCTAGACTAAAATTATGGCTTAAAAACATAAATATTATGAACTGGCGTCTGAAACAAAATAATCACTTTGTTCTAAACATTTTTCAAACGACTGTTTTATTAGAAATGAGAACCACACTATGAATTAATTATAGCTTCCGCATTGGCTCGAAGAACCGATAACCGATGGGGAAGAAAGGTTCTCAAGTGGCAGCCTAGTACCGACAGGTAAAGTGTAGGACATCCCCCACTAGATGGAGTGGCAACCTGGTAAGACATGCAGGAAGTTGTTGGATGCAGGTGGCTCAGGACCGTTCTTTATGGCATTCCTTGGGGAAGGCCTATGATCAGCAGTGGACTAGTGAAGGGCTTTAATGATGATAAATGATAATGGCATTATATTAATAATATACATAAATAGAATGGACGTTACGTGTAGAGGCCATCTATCCATAGAGTTGATTCTTTTTATTTAGGTAAAAATAGGGTATAGAATTTTTATCGATATATTTTCTCACACTGTCTTATCCCTATTATTAGTTCCGTGGATGTTCACTTCTGCTGTCAGCGCCAAAATGGCGCAAATCAAATCACATCATCATGTCACGGTGTATAGCCAGTCCAGTGTACCTACTTGTGTATGTAGAGGTCAGCGTCTCCTAATCAGTGACCATAGATAAATAGATATGTAGCAAGCTCTTAAACAGAGAATGCTACTTTTCGAAGTTACTAAGGGCTATCAATATAGAATTTAAAAAATACATTGCGAAATGTTAATTAAGTTACTTAGGTAAAGTACCTGTTCTGACTATGATCAACTGACCTTATTTTCGTACCTAGGTATGTGATTTCTGCGATGCTCAACGCATGCTACTAGCAAGGCCACATCAAAAAAACTAAAATACGATTCCTAACAGAAATGTGATCGTATTCTACTCAGTTAAAAATCTTGTTAGCAAACAAAGTTTTAACTTCACTGTTTTGTTTTATTATAACTTAAAATATTTTAAATATAAAAGACATATATAGGTATATAAGTATGTAGATACCTGGATAGTGAAGTAAATTTCAACTATGTTTTATAATAAAGTACGTAAGTATTACTTGTGTGGATAAATTATTACTTAATTCTTTTTTGCTATAAGTACCTGTCTAACAAAAAAAAATTAAATAAATTAACGTAACGTAACTTCCTTCTAAAATCCTTCGGTAATTTTAAAGAATGATATATGTGAAACTTTTTTGGGCATTTAGCATCCATCCACGCAACAATTATAGTAAGAAGTCGTTCCATTACAATTAATCAAATAGGTAAAATAATATATATAACACTAAACAAAGACTATTTTAACAAGTAATTACAAAAAACTATTTACGTAAATAGCGTTAAAAAACTCAAAACAAACATTCAATCGCCTACAACGCGCTAGCTCCGACTGCGTATGTTACCCTGGGTTCATCGCGATTGTAGGTATTTATTTCACGCAGGTAGCAAGAGTAACAGAAGGCTGGTAACAGTTAGTTCAGTATCTTCTTTCTTCAAGATAAAAATACAACCTATATAAATACAGTCCACTTAGCTCTCATTCATTACACAATAGTTTCTTTAAGTTTATTAGTCAGATAGATATCACAATTTTTTAGTTTCTTCTTTCTTCACAAAAGTAAATCAAAATAAATAATTAGTCAAATACAGTCCACTTAGCTCTCCATCCTCTACAATACCTATCGATGATAATCGTTAATAGCAGTGTTCCTTTTCAGGCTTACTTTACGTACTAATTTCTAATTTTATAACTAGTTTTGCGGTAAATTTTTCCTCACACTTGTAACCCTAAATATAGAGAAGTATTTTTTGTCTCTTTCTGCGACACGCTTTGCCGGTGTCTATCGGATTATCTGTCTACGAGCAAGCTATATATCGTAGACAGAGAAACCAATAGACTATTGATTAGCGTGGCCTCGAGTGAGAAAGGACGATAACCTTCAGCTTTTTTAATTATTGTTTATGGTCCGATCTATGCAACATCTCTATTGAAATTAGGATGTTAAAAAACATCCTAATTTCAATAGAGAAGGAGGCTGGGTACTATCACCTGCTTGGGATCCTATAATCAATAAAATTAAAACTAAACACAAGCATACCACTGCAAGACCTCAGGACATAGTCAGTTCATTTTGCATAGATCGGACCATAAACAATAATTAAAAAAGCTGAAGGTACTCCGGGTTTAACAATGACATCGGGACGTCACTCATCTCAGTCCCCCGTGACCATGGGTGCTGGAAAGCGTCCGAAACGTCGGGAATTAAAAATAGAATTATTATTATTAAATATAGATTATTATACGTGTTTTATTTACTACAGATACCTCTGTCCTGGGAAGAACCAACAAGAAACCCAGCGGGACGTTTTTTAAAACATATTTCACTTTACAATCTTTATACATTTTTTAAATAAGTTTTAATAGTACAAGCATGGTGGCGATCACCTCAATCCCAGGGGTTATTATTGATGTATTTTTTGATATTATAATAACACTTTTTGTACATTTTTCCTTAAATAAAACATTTCAACTTATTTATTGACAAATTTTGTACATTTTCTGAAATTTTGCTTTAAAAGCGTATATGTTGCCCCATAAAAGCACTACTGACTCAGTGGAGTCTAGTAACTGGTGTTACAAGCTTATGTTTGTTCCTAGTTTTTAAAGTATAAACATCTTTATTCTTATGAAAGCTATTTATGTTTTTATGTACATACATTTGTATATATATATATATATATATATATATATATATATATATATATATATATATATATATATAAATATATATATAATGTATGTACAATAATACATACATTATTGTACATACATTATTGCTATGCCAAAGTTAATATATTTATTTCTTTAAATTTTTCTCTACGCGACTTTTTACAATTTAAGATATAAATTGAACGTACGGCTTTTATAAAACAAATATGGCTTCAATATCTAATACCAAGAAAAACTGTGGTATCCACAAGACTCAACTACATCCCATTTAAGAGCACATTGATAATTGAATCCTCTCCAAAGGTTTGCTTCTTTTCCATAATTTCAAGAATTAGTATCAATTAATTTTTAATAGTGGTACATCTTTAACTTATATAAAAGGATACATTTTGTAGCAGCATTATTAATCTTTAAAATATGTTCTTGATAACGTTATCATATTTTGATAACAAAACTTTTTTTTAAATGTGTGTAATAACTATACTTTTAAAAATACAAACAATTTACAAAAGTGACTTTCTTATACCCACTATATATGCTTATTAGTTTGTGGTTAGTGACACAGAAACCATGGAGGTTAGAGAACAGGAGAACGATCGCTACGTGCTAAAGCATATCCCGCCTGTCCCTGAAAATTTGTACAATTTATAGCCGCGCTGTTGTCGGTAAGTAGTGTTTGCAAAGTAATTTTTTAATTATTGACAAAAAGAAACATTAAAAATGGTGAAGTATTTAAAATAATAAAAAAATAATAATAATTAATAATTTATATTTGTGATAGTTTATAATGTTTAAAATAATTAAAATTATAAAATAATATAATTTATAATTTATTTATTAATGAATAATAATGGTATTAATAAATTAATAATAATAATTTCGTTATTTTCTTTTTTTTCTTTGATTGATATTATAATCATTTCAAAGTAGTGCACAACAGCCAGATTTTATTAAGACAACTTAGCGATCGCAGCGCCTCAGTTATTTGGTCCATATTATGTGACACTATTTTGTACAGTAGTAGTTCTCCTGTTCTCTAGCCCCCACGACAGAAACTATGGGGGTAAGTGAGAATGAGAACGATCGCTGTAGAAAATAGTGCCCCAGAAATATGGACAAAATAAGTGAGTGAGTGAGTTCCCGCCAAAACTCCTTTTTCAGGAAAACAACATAAAAAACCACAGAGTACTTTTTGTATACCTGAAAAAAAAAACGATCACGCAACAGTTTGACAGCAGATTATAGATAAATAGGGGTATGTTCCAAAATAGAACCCAGTGTACCATCCAATGTCCAATGCAAATGACGTCATGAATCGGCGCCATACTGGTGAGTCGTTCCAAAACATACATTTGCGCCACATTCGAAAAGTGTTGGCGACTATTTTGTCATTTTGTTCTTCAAAAATCATTATATCCTCCTAATGGAGATACCAGCAGTTATTCAATTATTTTTTGTATTTGAGTAAAAAAAAACAAGTTCACTACGTGGCGGACCGCTCCAGGCTCAAATGCAGAAGGCAGTGCTCCTCGATACCGCCCGCATCGTCCGCCAGTTTCTTTCCCTTTCCCCCTAACCCTCGGCCGTTTGGTATCCCCTGCCGAGGGCCTCCATCTGGTTGGGCTTTTATTTATTTATGTATTTTTATATTTATTTAATTTTACTGATATTTATGTATATTTATCTTTTCATTTCCATTTATAATTATATATTTATAGAACCCAACCAGATGCGAAAACTATATTGATACCCCCCAATAATAATACATAAAGCCGTGCTCGAAAATGATCGCGCCAGGCTCTATTGGGACCGAGCCATCATCACAGACAGGACTATTCTTGCGAATAAGCCTGATATTGTGCTGATGGACCGGGCACAGTCAAGGATATTTTTGGTCGAAATTACCATTCCGTATGACGAGAATCTCGTGAAAGCTGAAACAGATAAGCAAACAAAATATCTGGACTTCTTGCTAATCTTCTTGCTAATCCCAGTCAGCCTCTCGGGTCATCTGAGGCGGCTGGGACTACGTGGCGGACCGCTCCAGGCTCAAATGCAGAAGGCGGTGCTCCTCGATACCGCCCGCATCGTCCGCCGGTTTCTTTCCCTTTCGCCCTAACCCTCGGCCGTTTGGTCTCCCCTGCCGAGGGCCTCCATCTGGTTGGGCTTTTATGTATTTTTATATTTATTTTATGTTATTGATATTTATGTATCTTTTCATTTCCATTTATAATTATATATTTATAGAACCCAACCAGATGAGAAAACTATATTGATACCCCCCAATAATAGATAAAAATTATATAGATAATAACAATAATAATAGATGGCGTAGGGAATTCACGACCCCATCGCCCGCTGACGTAACAGTAACGTAAGTGACAAAACTGCTACGTCAACGCACTCAGCGCCTTGCGAGAGTTGTGAGCGCCGTGCCTCGGCAGAATTTAGGGTGCAAAGAGGCCCATTTATGCTTATGGCCGTACGTGATACGGTGCCGGGCCTGGGCGTCTCCCGTTAATGGACAAAGATGATGATGGAAAAAGGACAGTGCGCAAAGGGCCGCTGCCTGGAATTCGCCAGGGCGCGTCTGGAGCTGGCGCTGGACGCGACAGCATGCGGGCCGCCAGCCGTGCGCGGGATGCTGCAAGACCACCTAGCAGCCCCCCGCATCCATCATCCCCACCAGAAGGCTTGGTGTCGGCTGGGTCTTCTCGGACTCAGCAAGCGGCACCCGCCGCTGGTGGAGCACGTCACATGCGTTGGTCACAATTAATGAACGCAAACGCACTGCGGGCGTACTTTAGGGCAAAAGGAGAAGAAACTGTATGTTTGGCGTATCGGGCTTGGATGCATCGCTTTTTTGCAGAGCTGCAGCCATCTCTATCCGTCACTGAGCAAAACCTGGCAGTGAAATAATACTAGTTTTTACGGAATTTATCGCGTATATTTAACTTTTTAAATACCCGACGTTTCAAACGCTTTACAGCACTCATGGACACGGGCGGGACTGAGATGTTCAACGTCCAGATGTCATAGTTAACCGCGGTTACCATAGATTAAAATTTAACTTTTGTTCCGGTCTACACAGTATGAACTTATGGTATCTTGTAATCTTGTAGTTGTACGCTTGGGTTGGAATATAATTTTATTTATTATAGGATCCCAAGCAGATGGTAGCACTCAGCCATCTTTTCTATTGAAATTAGGATGTTTCTTGATTTCAATAGCCTCGCGAATCATCCTTGGAAGGAATCGGTGTTTTTTTAGCGAGGATTTGTGGTCTATCAAATCTGATGTAGTGACGTGGGCGATCCTGTACGTGTTCACAGACTGCAGACTTCCCGGAGCGTCGATTCTTCACATCAGCTATATGTTCTTTAACGCGGGTTTTAATTGATCTTTTAGTTTGTCCTATGTAGGAGAGACCACATTCACAATCAAGCTTGTACACTCCTGCATCTTGCAGAGGGACATTACACTTGACTGATGATAAAAACTGATCAATCTTCTTCAGCGGCTTGAAGTATGTTTTGATAGAAGCGCGCTTCAAGATGTAGCCAATCTTGTCAGTAACTCCTCTAACATATGGCATTACAGCACAGGGTATTTAAAAAGTTAAATATACGCGATAAATTCCGCGAAAACTAGTATTATTTCAATTTGTAGTGTTCACGTAAATATAAGAAATCATAATGATTTCTTATATTTAAGCGAACACTACACATTGATTAAAACTACTTTTACAGATTTTATCGCGTTTATTTTACTATTATTTTTAATTCCCGACGTTGCTGTGACCATGGGTGCTGGAAAGCGCCCGAAACGTCGGGAATTAAAAATAATAGTAAAATAAACGCGATAAGATCCGTAAAAGTAGTTTTAATCAATAAGAAATCATTATGTAAACCAGTACGGACTGGAAAATTGCAAATAAAATACGCCGATTAGAAGATCTAAAGACCAAGCGCGCAAAATATCTAACAGCCTTAAATTTCTTGAAGAGATGCTGAGACCATAATCTCATTCCTACGTGTGTCAAATATCAACCAAAAAGGACATTCGAGGAAGCGCTAAGATCTTAAATCAGGCGAGTAAAAAGTTGTAACGGACGGTAATCCAACAAAAACGCTCCGATCTATATGACATAAATAAATCCATAGACACATCATCCAGTGAATTAAAGAAAGTTTTAACGACGTTTGATTATAATTTTTGCATGGAAACATTAAATAAACGTGAAATTAGTAAATATAAGGAATGCAAAAACAAACATATAGAAAAATATCAAAAATTAACGACCAAGTCAAATGTCAAACATCTGAATCAATGCCAGAACCAAAAGCAACCATTGACAAACACGGATCATAGATTAATCACGCTCTATAATCTGTCAAAACAAATACTGGATGATGCAACAATTAGGGTTTTATCCAAAGGCCTCAATTTTGCTATTACACCTCGCAAATTACCTTACGAAGAAATTATCTGTAGTGTCGAGGACTGTTTATTTAAAAACAATATGCGGAAAGAAGATTTGGAGGTTGGTTGGGCGGCGGGCCTTAGGGATGCCGAGTCCGATTCCCCGGTCGAGCCTTGACCCTATTATGCGAGATGTTATACTAGATGGACTGTATACGCGGTAAGCTTCTTCTGTCTCAACAAGATGGCAGAGGTGTCACGCGGTTCCTTGACAATGCACTCGCTCTTCCGAAATCTTTTGTTTACCAAGGCTATGAAGGAATCCTGCTTGAGCACATTAGGAGGAATGAAATAACTAACAAACAAATACTCAAGCAGGCATTGAGTTATAGGAAAAAAAAAACACACTTACCGGGGTGTGACTTCGATGCGGCTTGGACGCTTCTGTTACTGCCGTGCGACTTCTGGCGGTTCTCCTGGGGCCCCAGGGATGCGTTTCTGGCCGGTGGTGCGATGGAAGAGAGCGGTGCGCGACGATATCTTACACCAGGTGAGGCGGTTACTCCTGGAGCTCGACTGCTCCAGGTGCGGTTCTAACTAGCGACGCGAAGGCAAGAGAGCGCACGAGGGCCGTGCGCGAGCTTATATTGCTTCGGCCCTCCTATCAATGCATCTCGGTTGGGCGCGCTTCTCATTGGTTGCGAGAATCACGCAACATTCTAGAATCTCTTCTTTCCCCTCTCACCCCACTACCCCGGTGTGTACGGAGGGACGATAGGTTAAGGAAAGGACAATGCTTGGCAAGCATACCCTCGAATAAAATTAAAATACGAATGGTTTTCCGCGCAACCATCCCCCCCGGCTTGAAGGGTCCCCTTCAAAATAACTAACGCTAAGACTAAACCTAATTTTCGACTACAATTTCTAATCTAGAAAGCTAATTTAAACTTTTGAAGGGGCAAAGGGCACAAACGGACAACAGGACGCATGTAAGATCCAGTCGTGGTCCTACAACGTGCTACCCTAATTAACCCGTCGGAACCGGTAAAAACTTCTTCGACAATCCCTAATGGCCAATACGGAGGCGGCGTATTCTCCTTGGTGAGCACAACCACAGTTCCGACAGTTAAAGGTTCAGTTGCTGTGTTGCATTTTTGCCGAGATTGCAAAGTATGCAAGTATTCCATTCTCCATCGTTTCCAAAATGACTGCACCTACCGGTCCAATAATTTATGGCGTGCGGAAATGCTAAGTTTGTTCTCGTCCATGTCTATGGCGGGCAGATACTTCAAAGGCGTTAAATTCAAAAAATGTGCTGGAGTTAGAGTCAGCGGCTCCGAGGGGTCACTTGACAGCGTACGACAAAGGGGGCGACTATTCATGACGCACTCAATTTGAGCGAGCACAGTACTTAACTCTTCGAAGGACAAAATTTGATCTCCTATTACTCGGTATAAATGACTCTTTAGACTCTTAATATTAGTCTCCCAATTTCCCCCAAAATGACTCGCGGCTGGGACGTTCAGAGACCACTCGATGCGGTTCTCGGCTAGGATGTGAGCGAACTCCGAATTATAATATTTACTGGTTAAAAGCTCATGTAGTTCTGATAAAATACGTTTCGCGCCGACGTAGTTCGTACCGTTATCCGAATACAATTTACTTACAGGGCCACGGCGGGAAATAAATCTTTTAAATGCACCCATAAAGCCCGCTGTGCTTAGATCACCAACGAGTTCTATATGCACATCCCGAGTTGTCAGACATACGAAAATGTAGATGTAAGCTTTTGTGGATCTTATACCACGCTCGCGAGTGAGCGTGACCTTAAACGGACCAGCAAAATCAGACCCGGTGTGCATAAAGAGCTTTACGGATTGTGTTACTCGACAAGACCTAAGGTCCGCCATTTCCGGAAATGATGGCTTAGGAGTATGAAAGCAAGATATAATGGAGTGTGAAAGAATCCAATAATTCTAACGCAAGATTGACATCAGCAAATCGGGGCCAGCGTGAGAATTTAATTTATGGTGGTAATCTACTAATAAATTCATGATATGGTCCTTACGCGGTAAAACTATAGGGTACCGTTGGTAGAAACTCAACTGCGAGTTAGACAAGCGTCCACCTACCCTGACGATTAAATCTTTTAAAAATGGCTTAAGACGTTGAAAAGCGCGACTACAAGTTCTATTCGATTGTAATCTTGTAATTTCATTGGAAAAATGCGCACGCTGAAGTTCACGTAATACTAGCAACTCGGCACAACTACAATTGGACGTAACGATATACGAACAAACACTACTTATCGACTTTTAAACTACAAAAGCTACACTGTAACGACAAAAAATGATTTAAATGTAACACAGCGTATTGCTGTAGCGCGGCTAAACTATACTATTTTATTTTTATTTTTATGGAACACTAACAAGCTAAACAAACAGTAAGAAAATACTAATATATAATTCTATCAACGACAAACTAATATTTAAATAATAAAACTACCCAATCACAAGTATGCAATTTTTAACGACTAAACTATTATTATTAATAAGCGGTAAAACTATGCGATGAACGCTTCGGAACAACACTGCTTGTTGCACGAGTTAAGGCTGAGCACCCCTGCCAAATCTCATTCGTTCACACATCATCAGCAATCCCATCTGGGTCAAGCGTATGCAGTAAATAAGCTTAGTAAATAGTTTTGTTGCATATAATTTAAGTATAAATAGACAATTGTAATCAGTTAATATCGAATATTGTAGTAATAAACTTCTTACTGAAACTCTTTCCAAATAAATAAAATATATTTTTCATTGAAGTTTGGTTCATTATCCTAATTGGCGCTGTCGGTAGGGTCCTTAAGACCAAGTATTGTTTCGTGGCGAATAAAAGTTTTCGCAGAAAAATCGGTCGTACGTCTCAACGTTTTAATCGGGGAAAAAAGGAACAAACAAATTTATTAAGGAACAGACCAACTTCAAGGACGGAGCACCAATATTCCAGAAGGAGCATGGGGAAAAGTGCAGCACTGTGAGTAGATCTTCTTCACCAATCTGTATTTTCCTACCCTTCTTATTTTTTGTGTGTTTATATTCTGGTTTTTGTGGGATTAATTACGCCTAATTACTAGATAAATTCACACTTAGTTAATTATTCTAATTAGTTAGGTAATTGAGGAATTTAAGTTATTTCATTTAATTTCCTTAAAAATTCACTTAATAATAACCGAAGAGTATTTTTTTATTGGTAGTGTATTCTGTAACAAAAAGAAAGAAAAATGGAAAATTTAGTGAGAGTTCCTATGGAAATGGTTAAAATTATCCCTAATTTCGATGGTGATACTAGACTTTTACCACTCTTTATAAAAAAATGCGAGTACGTACTCCATTCATTCCAAGGAAGCCAGTTACAAAACGAATATTTATTCCATGTAATTACAAGTAGGTTATCCGAGGAAGCTGCGAACCTAGTTGTAGAACGGGATCATATTAATAATTGGGACGAATTAAAAACATTACTAAGCCAAAATTTTGGTGACCCGAGATCCGAGGAATGTTTAGCTTTGGAACTCGAATCCTTAAAATTAAACCGTAATGAAAATTACCAGGAATTTTGTCACAGGATACATTTGAGAAGTGTCTTATTTTCTAAGGTTAGCGAAACGATTGACGATCCGAACTTACGTCTAGCGAAACAATCTATTTATAACCATAGTTCACTAAATGCGTTTCTTTATAATTTACCGGCATATTTAGTTAGCCTTGTGAGATTACGGAACGTGACTACTCTAGAAGACGCTTTGAAAATTGTCTTAGAAGAACAAAACTTTCAGTCAGTTTATGTAAAAATTCACGGTCTAATCGAACAAACTTTAGGCCGAGTCCTAACAATAATCACACTTATTCACCTAGAAATGTGCCCCATACGGAGCAATCTAGTGCAAATACATTTAATAATCAGAATAATTTGTCACCCTACGTTAATAATAACCGCTCTTTTAACTCGTCAAATAATTCATTCCAATTTAGGCAAAATAACAACCGTAACAATAGCCATCGCAATAATTATCAACAACAATCGACCACTAGGTCACCAGTACCGCCGGCGCCGGGCCCGATACAGCGTAGTCAGTATTTCGCGGACAATGCCCCTGCGCATACTCAGCGTCTACCGCAATACCAATCGCCACCTGTGGCGTCGAGTTCGAACACCGATGTAACAATGCGATCTGCTAACTCAAGGAGAATAAACTATACCAAAAGCGAAATAAATCAACCTTGCAATTCACAACAATGTATTGCATCAAATCAGTATAATAATTCGGATTTGGCTGAAATTGAAAATTTTCACATATTATATAGCCTTGACGAGACCAATAGAATAAAAATTAATTGTAAGAAACTTTTAAATTTATCACATATTCGTATACCTGAAATAACAGCTGCCTTTATGATAGACACTGGTAGTATTAGGTCATTTATTAGTCCAGAACTAGCAAAAAAATATTATAGCGGTTCGGTACACTTAGAACAGTTTGAGGTTATTAGTACTCACGCTGCCAGTAAACACGGAGAAGTTGTCTACGCAAAGTTACCGAGTATCTTTCATAGTCCACAAAAACACAAGTTTTATGTATATAGTGTAGACGAAAGGTACGATGGGTTAATAGGTAGTGATCTCTTAAAATTGCTTGACGATACCATTGACATTAAAAACCTCACTTTATATACAAATAATACTAATATCCCAATTATTTACTCACCGCCAATGAGAGAGACATATAATCTGCCTCCTCGCTGCGAATTAAGAGTTAAATTACCTGTCAACTTATTAAATGGTGAAGCTAAATTACATACTTTATATGTTAATAAATATAGAAAAATATGCCAAATTGATTTACCCAGCAAATAAGGAAAATTTAATTAAGTTAGAAAGAAATATATTAGTTAAATCATATGTCAATAGGAATAACTTAGTCTTTGTATTAGATATCCCACTAATTGAACCAGACATATACACGTACTACAAAATAATACCAATTTCAATATCTAATTCCGATGTTACCCATATCATACTCCCATCATATCCTTTCTTATTGGCGAAAAGGTTGAAATACCGATCAGCGGTGAGTCCCTGTGAAGAAATCGACGACGAAAAGTTCTTATGCCCAGAGGAAAGTCTCGCAGAGTATCCAGCTGAAACATGTATTGAGCAAATAATGCAATGATGAAAACCAATCACAGCAGCTGCCAGCAACATAATATACGATTGGAGAATTTGAAAATTCAGAGGATCTTCAAGAACTATTGGCTACTGTATAGCACTAAGGAATTGATAATAACTGAACACTGTCGAGAACATGTACAAAAATACCAAGTGCAAGGCACATATATAATGGTACCTAATCAAGAATGTAGAACACAGGTTGGAGACACATTCATCAACGCTCCGAGGTACTTTGCGATTATCAAACTTCAGCTTCCCACAATCGAGATGCCAACCGTACGAGAGGATGACATCAAGAAAGAAGCAAAACAGATAGATTTAAGAAACGTGGACTTCAGTGATATAAAAGAACTAATAAATAGTGCTAAATTCAGTGATAACGAAATAAATATAACATTCTTAGTAACGTGTGAAATCAGTGTATGGACCATAAGTTTATATCTGATTATAGTAATCTGTATAGTATTTACAATTTTTAAATTCAAATTATGTTATCGAAATTCTCAAAAGTCGCTTGGGCCACCTTCGGATAATTTCTCTCTTGAGGGGGGAGGAGTTAAGGCTGAGCACCCCTGCCAAATTTCATTCGTTCGCACATCATCAGCAATCCCATATGGGTCAAGCGTATGCAGTAAATAAGCTTAGTAAATAGTTTTGTTGGATATAATATAATTATAAATAAACGATTGTAATGCAGTTAATATCGAATATTGTAGTAATAAACTTCTTAATGTAACTCTGTCCAAATAAATAAAATATATTTTTATTGAAGTCTGGTTCATTATCTTAATTCATGCGAAGCCTCACTTCCTCCCGCCAAGCAAGATTGGCCTCAGCAGGTCCATTTCGTAGCCTCCAGTGAGGCACGCTTTCTGTGGCAGCGGCTCGGCGTCTCCATGCGCCGCGACCGTGACCTCGATCCGCGCCGCGCGCGCTTCCGCTAACGAGATCGATTCGAGTCCCGGGTTGCGAAACACGTGCACTAAATATGTTACCTGACTGGTTGCGGGGCGATCTAATCTTGCTAATTTGGGCCTTGTTCGCGGTATCGGTAAACCTAGCTCCAGGGCTATCCCTACTCGGCGTTCCCTTCGGCTGCGATGAAACTACAACAGGTTTACTAACAACAGACTCTAACGTCTTGCTTCTCGACCCTTCGCATAATTTATTACCCGAGCTAAGTAAAAGCGGGATGTTCCTCTCCTCTATTTCCCGAAAATTGCAGTAATAATTGGAGGACAGCGACAGTGCAACACGACGATGTTGCCGAAATATTATCCATGATAGGGGCGGAACCAACGATGACGTAGTCCAAGACGGTCTCCAGTGCATAAGGCGCGGTATGCGAGGAGTTGCCTCTGACCTTATTGTGTAACAAAAGATGAGGGAAAAGCGATGCTCCAATGAGCATGTCTATGTCTCCGGGGACGGCGTAAGTATCGTCTGCCAGCGTCAAATTTTCAAAATCAATCATTGCCGAGGTGTCAACCGAAACGGTTGGCAGACGTTCAGTGACTTTATCTACTACTAACGCATTTATATTAAAGTTAATGTTACGATCTAGCCGAGAATAAAATTTCAAATTTATAGAGCCCTGGGTAATTTTATTAGTACCTCCGATGCCTTTGACTACAGGACATGAAGGTATCTTATTTATTGGTAGTTCTAAACGCTGACAACATTGCCGCATTATAAGGCTACTCTGGGATCCGCTGTCTAGCAATGTACGGACACTTTGTTCGTTTACACGCGAATCCCTAACTACGATACGGGCTGTACCCAGTAACACGGTGGAAGGAGACTGTGTTCCCAAATTCGACAATGAGCACAGAGCGACGTCACCAGGTCGACCGCTAGAATCGTCGACTTTAGTAGGTGTGATTTCCTTGTCCGATTTACTCGATGTGAATACGTTGCCACCTTCGAAATGTAATAACGTGTGATGTCTGCTGGTGCACTTGTTACACACGGAACTAGAATTGCATTTAGCAACTAAATGTATATCGCTTAGACAATTCAATTCATTGTTCGTCTTTACTATTCTATAACGTTCGCTGGGTGAATGTTTACGAAAGGTCGCACAATTATATAAATTACCGTGTTGTTTATTTTTACATAGAACACAGGCGCTATGAAGCGATGCAGGCGCAGCGGTTACGTACGTTAGAGACCCTGCGGTTCTAGATGATGAAGTCTGTCTGCGGTCGACACATTTCTTAACTTCTTGTTTGACATTCGAGGAACGCTGTATCACTTTAATTTGATCTCGCACAAACGATGCTAATAAATCGAATGATGGCAACTCAGAACTACAATGCTCCATTTCAAACGCACACACGGTGTCCGAGTCTAATTTCTTTATTAGGTTAGGTTAGGTTAGGTTAGGTTAGGTTAGGTTAGGTTAGGTTAGGTTCCCGTGTGGAGTTGCCAGTCCTCCAATCGGGCGCGTCCCCAGGTGGCGGATAGGGGAATGCCACTCAGATATGAGTGGTAGCGGGAAACCGTCGCGGACCAAAACTGGCTGGGTTTGGGCGTACCTCTGGTTTCGAATGGAATCAGGTACCTGCTAGTTGCTTCCCGTATCCTCTCAACTGAGAGGAACAGAGGATGTAAAATGCGCGGTGAGATGCCAGGTGCACTCGGCTTTTGCCGACGCCGGGCAACCCGTCATCGCGGGAATTGAACGGGCTCAGAGTTCCCTCACCCGGTCTCTAGGCAGGCATGGGAAGAACCCGTATCGACTCTGCCACCGTTCGAACCTCGGAATCCCTTTGGCGTGTCGTGGATCATGTCTCGCGGCGCCTGAGGGGCCGATGGCTCTTGGCTTAACCGCCTGGAGTCACGAGGATGATAACCTCTATAAAAAAACACCCGAAGCTCAAGCGTGGCACGCCGTGAGGAGCTGCATGGCTGATGGGTAAATGTTCAGTCGTTAGCGTTGCCCTCCGTCAGGGTACCGGCCGACACCCTTGACGAGTTAGGCTTATCCGGGCAAAGGCGGCTCTGCTCGGATGGACCGTTACTTCCTCCACACTCGTGGGAAAAAAAATGAATGAAACTTTAAAAAATGTAGATATAGGAAAAAAGGATGGATCAGACGTGGACAGATCGCGTGGGACATCTTCCGCCAGGAAACGTCCAGTGTGCCGGTCTTCGGACGAGGAAGGCCTGCCAGCCCCCAAGTTGGCGACTTCGAGGAGGGGTCGGCAGGCATCGAGAGGGGTGAGTGCTTCGCAGCCGCGAAGAGATGAGCAAAGACGATTCGTGTGCTCCAATACCTCGGCGGCTAGTGAAGCAGAGAGTGACATGGGGGTCACTACGGAGGACCCTGGCGATGGCGGTGAAAGCTGTGCCTCGCTGGGGAGTTCAAAGGCGGAGCTCAACGCCGCTAAGAGGGAACAGCGCAAAGCCGTCGCAGCAGACGAAGTGTCTGAAATGGCCCGACGCGCTCGCGAACGACGAGCTGCTCTGGCGGCGGAAAAAGGAGAGCCATCTGCGGTGGCCTTGAGCCAGCTGGCTCTGGATGGGGTGGACTTAGTCCTGAAAGTTGCCACCAAGTCCGGCAGCCTGAAGGGCACGTTCACCCGTGGTTAAAGGAGGCTGCCGCGGACATCAGGGAGGCGGTTGGCATTCTCCTCAACAGGACGGCCTCTGACGAGGTCGCAAAGCTACAGGAGGAAAATAGCCGCCTCAGAAATGATCTAGAGGACCTCCGGCAGCAAGTCGCAGCACTGAGCGAGCAGCAGCAGAGATGCACATCCACCGATGCCGCATCTGTAGTGGCCCCGACTCCCGCACCGCGACCGACAAGCCCTCGTACCGACGAAGAGGTCGAGCGCATTGTCCGGCTCTGCATGCTCCAGTGCGGGAGCATGGTTAACGCTCGGCTGGAGGCGATTTCTCGGCGTCTCCCGGCGGAAACCCTACGTCCGCCTTTGGCGGCTGACACGCGGAGAACTGAGGAGCCGCCGAGACTTGCGCCTCAAAAGGGGAAGCCCATGGAGGGTAAAAAAAGCCCGCGGAGAGAGCTCCTCCGAGCGACCAGCCCACGACAGCCGGGTCTAAGGGTGAGACATGGGCGAAAGTCGTGGGCCGCAAGAAGGCCCGCAAAGCCGCCAAGAAGACCGCAGCAGCTGCACATGCTCCAGGTGGAACCGCAAAGGCGGCTCCTCAACCTGAGCGGCGGACTGCCAAAGGCGGTCGCAAGAAATCGGCTGTACGTGTTCCGCGGTCCAATGCGGTGACAATAACATTGCAGCCCGGAGCTGTGGAGCATGGCGTGACGTACCAGTCGGTCATCGCTGAGGCCAAGGCCAAGATTAAATTATCAAATCTTGGCCTTCAGTCCGTCACCCTCAGGCAGGCTGCCACGGGTGCGCGGCTGTTCGAGGTGGCTGGCACTGTGAGCGACAGTGCCGAAAAGGCGGACGCATTGGCCGCCAAGATGAGAGAGGTCCTCAACCCTGAGGACGTCCGGGTCTCCAGACCAATGAAAACCGCAGAATTGCGGATTGCTGGCCTGGACGACTCCGTGACATCTGAGGAGGTGGTGGCGGCCGTTGCCAAAAGCGGAGAGTGTCCGCCGAACAAGGTGCGGACCGGCGATATACGCACCGATGCCACCGGACTTGGCGCGGTCTGGGTTCGGTGCCCTGTAGCGGCGGCAAAGAAGATCGCCGATAGCGACAGATTGCTGGTAGGCTGGGTGGCGGCAAGGACGAAGCTGCTACAGCCCCGGGCTTTGCAGTGCTTCCGGTGCTTTGAAAAAGGGCACGTCCGGGCGAAGTGCACCGCCGAGGTTGACCGTAGTGACCTTTGTTACCGCTGCGGCCAGCCTGGCCACAAGGCGGCCCTGTGCACCGCGGCGTTCAACTGCAGCCTTTGCTCTGCTGCGGGAAGGCCAGCGGAGCACAGAGTAGGCGGAGGGGACTGTGGGGCGCCTACCAGCAAGTCCAAGGCCAAAAAAGAAAAGAAGAGGAGCACCAAGCCTGCCGAGTTAACCTCGCTGCCCACACAGGCCAGTAGCTCCGCGGGCCGACTCCCGGCCCAGGACCATTGACGAGGGAAATGGAATGCCAATAATGGCAAAGTTCCATTTTCTCCAGGGCAACATCAACCACTGTGCCAGAGCTCAGGATCTCCTACTCCAGAGCATTGGCAGAGTGGTCGATTCACGTGGCTGTGGTCGCCGAACCGTACTTCATTCCCGCCCGTGACAACTGGCTGGGATGCGCTGACGGTTTGGTGGCCATTATTGGCGAGACTCTGATCGAACCGTCTCGGGGCCGTGGCTGGGTTGCTGCGGTCTCGGGTGGTATCGTTATTGTGGGGGCGTATTTCTCCCCCAACAAGAGTCTCGCCGACTTTGAGGGTTTCCTTGTCGAGTTGGGCGCCGTCGTAGGCCGCTATCACCCTCGTCCCGTTCTGGTGCTCGGGGATCTCAACGCAAAGTCATCAGCGTGGGGATCTCCGGTCACTGATCCTCGGGGCGAGGTGCTAGAAGAGTGAACAGTGACAACTGGTCTGGTCGTCCTGAATCGGGGTTTCAGAATACACGTGCGTGCGGCAGCGGGGCGGGTCGATAGTGGACGTCTCGTTTGCCAGCCCCTCTGTCGCCAGCCGAGTCCGCGACTGGCGTGTCGCCGTAGGGGTGGAGACGTTGTCGGACCATCGGTATATCCGGTTCGACGTCTCTGCCCAGACTGCGAGAGGCCGCCATCCAACTACCCCGATTAACGACGGCCCGCGTTGGGTGCTTAAGCGCATCGACAGGGAACTACTCGAGGAAGCTGCCTTAGTCCAGTCCTGGATCTGGGAGTCGGCAACGGACGGTACCGTCGACGTCGAAGCAGTGGCGCTATGGTTTCGCGGGGCGATGACGCAGATCTGTGACGCGTCCATGCCCCGTGTCCGCCAACGGTCCGCAAGGCACCAGGTGTACTGGTGGACCGCCGAGATCGCGCAATTGCGCGTAGCGTGCGTTGCGGCCCGACGCCGGTACACCCGATACCGGAGACGGCGTCGACGGGATTCCGCCGAGGAGGACGCGCTGTATGAGGTGTACCGCGCGTCTAAGGAGACTCTGTGGCTGGCCATCGGCGACTCGAAGTCGCGTGCCAGGGAGGAGCTGCTGGGGTCCCTAGATCGGGATCCGTGGGGGCGCCCCTACCGTTGGGTACGGGGCAAGTTGCGTTCCTGGGCGCCTCCACTAACGCAAACAATGCAACCCCAGTTGCTAGAGACGGTGGTATCAGTTCTCTTCCCTGAACGAGTGGGACACGTTCCCCCGGCGATGGCTTCGCCCTCAGCCACAGACTCTCCAGAGGAGGAGAGCACCGATGTCCCCAAGGTGACGCAAGCAGAGATGAGAGCGGCCATGGCGCGACTTCGGGCCAAGAACACAGCGCCCGGGCCCGACGGAGTTCCTGGTCGAGCTCTCGTCCTGGCTCTGAAGGAACTGGAGCCCCAGCTGAGGGGGCTCTTCACGGCATGTCTCGAGCAGGGTCAGCTTCCCAGTGTGTGGAAGGAGGGAAGGCTGGTCCTACTCAGGAAGGAGGGGCGCCCCGCGGACTCACCGTCCGCGTACCGGCCCATAGTGCTGCTCGACGAGGCGGGCAAACTTCTTGAGCGTATCATCGCAGATCGCCTCGTCAGCCACTTGTGCAGAGTGGGGCCAGACCTGGACGAGAACCAGTTTGGTTTTCGTCGCGGGCGCTCCACCATAGACGCTATTACGCGCGTGAGGGCCCTGGCGGAGGAGACAGTATCCCGGGGTGGGGTGGTGCTGGCGGTGTCATTAGACATCTCCAACGCCTTCAACACCCTACCCTGGAGTTGTATTCGGGAGGCGCTTAATTACCATCGCGTGCCTCCCTACCTCCGCCGCACAATAGGGGCCTACCTTGAGGAGAGATGCGTCACGTATTGGGGACGTGACAGCGCTGGTCGACGCGTCATGTCGTGCGGTGTTCCGCAGGGATCGGTCTTGGGACCGCTCCTGTGGAACATCGGCTACGACTGGGTGCTGCGAGGTGAGCTCCCGTCGGGCGCTGACTTGACCTGTTATACGGACGACACGCTCGTCACTGCCCGGGGGAGCTCGCACAGGGAAGCAGCGTTGGTTGCCACGGCTGCGGTTTCACAAGTGGTGAACCGCATCCGGTGCCTGGGCCTGGAGGTGGCCCTTAACAAGTCGGAGGCCATGGTGTTTCATGGCCTTCGACGCGCGCCGCCACCGGGATCGCACATCGTGGTCGGCGGGGCCCGGATAGCTATCGAGTCCACTATGAAATACCTGGGATTGGTACTCGACAGCCGATGGGAATTTGGGCCCCACTTCCGGCGGCTGGCGCCCAAGCTGATGCGTGCAGCTGGCGCACTTTCAACGCTTCTTCCCAACTTGGGGGGCCCGAGCGCTGCCTGTAGGCGGTTGTACGTGGGAATCGTGCGGTCCATGGCCCTGTATGGGGCCCCTGTATGGGCGATGGACATGACGGCCAGCACTCTCGCCATTCTGCGCAAACCGCAGAGGGCGATGGCCGTCAGAGTCACCCGCGGGTATCGCACGATTTCCTACGAGGCGGCTTGCGTCCTGGCCGGATCCCCGCCCTGGGACCTAGAGGCGAAAGTACTCGCGTCACTATATCGATGGCGCGAGGAAGAGCGGGGACGGGGCTCGAGGCCGGTGCAGCGACAGATCGCGCTGCGCCGAGAGGAGCTCCGTCAGGTCTTGGTGGCGGAATGGCGGCAAAGGCTTCTGCGCCCTACCGCCGGCCTCGCTATCGTCGAGGCGATCCGGCCAGTACTCGAAGACTGGCTCGGGAGAAGGCACGGCTCCCTGTCGTTTAGGGTGACGCAGGTGCTGTCGGGGCACGGCTGCTTTGGCAAGTACCTGTGCCGCATAGACAGGGAGCCGGACGCTCGGTGCCACCACTGCGTCCATTGTGGGGAGGACACGGCGCAACACACGCTCGCCGAGTGTGTAGCTTGGGAGGAGCAGCGCCGTGTCCTCACAAATGAAGTAGGAGGCGATTTGTCGCTGTCGGCCTTGGTGCGGAGTATGGTCGGTAGCGCAGAATCGTGGGATGCAGTGGTGTCCTTCTGTGAGGACGTGATGTCGCAGAAGGAAACTGCGGAACGGGAGAGGGAGACCTCGACTCCCTTCCCTGGCCGCAGAAGGCGCACCGGCGCGGAGAAGGGCGGACAACGCCCTTTTCCAGCCCCCATGAATAAGTGCAGGGGCGAGGGACTAGGGGAAGCCCCCGCCCCCCTATTCGATGGACCCGAGGCGGAGGCACGCGTGGGTGTCTGCGCGTGCCTCTGGGGTGATACAGGGGGTAGTTGAACACCTCACTACCCCCTGCAGGAGACGAGGCCCGTACAGACCGGGCCAGCACTAGTGTGGGGCTGCGGAAGAATTTGGATTCCCGCGGCCCCCGCGCGTGCACGTGCGAGGAGACACCGGGGTGGTTTTAGCCGGTAAGAGTCCGGCACACCCCTCCGCCTGTCCCCAGACAGAGGCAGTCCATGAGGATCTCCCCCCCGTAAAAAAAAAAGGTTAGGTTAGGTTAGGTTAGGTTAGGTTAGGTTAGGTTAGGTTAGCTTAGGTGTTTTTTTTTTTTTTTTTCATTCTTTTGTAACTACTACTTTTCTGCAATACCCTTATTTCTGTTAATGACAACTCTATACAATTTACTCCTCTTTTTTTTTTTGTTTTTTTTTTTTATATATGTATATCTTTATATGTTTTTTTTTCCCGTACTGCCTCATTCTGTTTTTTTTATACATGTTTACGTTTAATTACAATATCTTAATGACTACAAGTTTATGCAGTCTTATTCTAATAATGGCTGCTTATTTCATTTTCTTCATTGTTATTTGTTACAACTCTATAATAACGTATAATATTCCTTTTAACTTACTTCTTTATTATTATAACGCTATTGTAGCTACAATTTGGTTGCTTATATTACTTATTGTTACTTTATATAACATACTTGTTTTTTTTTTTTAAATATATACTATTATAGGTATTATAACATATATTATTTAGAGCTTGTTATGTCTACATGACCACAATGCTATGCTATTTACGAATTGTTGCTTATCATAGTATTTAATATTTATAACATATATTTATTTATTTATTTATTTATTTATTTATTACATTGCATATTATACTTGTTTTTGTTTAAGCTAGATATTAACTTAAATGTTATTTGTACTTGTTCCATACTACATTCCTTTTATTTTAAATTAACCTTTTTTATTTTTATTTCATACATTTGTAAATTGTTATCTGCTTTATTATCTATAAGTTATTAAATACATTAGTCTGTTATTTTGCTGCCATTTTCTTTGCTAATGATTTTTAATGCCATAAGGGCAAACTTCATAAAAATAGGTCGGCAATAATCATCTTCTATAATATATTTTAGGTTTTCTGGTGTTATCGACATTCCCATGCTGCACTCGGTTTCGTATCTTCCTTTCCCAAAACGTGGGCAGTCTATTACAACGTGCTCTACAGTTTGCTCTGCATTTTCATCACATATGCAGCATGGGGATGGCGACAATTTATATTTATACAAATAGGCTTTGTTTCCACCATGACCGGTAAATAAATGTGAAACTAAGTTGTTCATTTTTATGGTTTTTAATATCTTATATGCTATAACAATATTTGGAAAGAACATCTTCGTTATACTGCTGGTCGTCGCCTGTTCGTACGTCCGTTGCCATGTTTGCAGAGTTGAGCTTCTGGTGAGACGCTTTGCATATGACAATTGAAATTTGTCATAAGCCGAGCTTTGCTTATTTTTTGTAGCTGCTTGCTTAGCAAGTTCATCTGCTCTTTCGTTGCCTTGTATTCCACAATGTGCTTTTATCCAATAAAGCAATACTTGCTTTTGGTTGTCTTCTAAAGTTTTGATTATTTTCCGTATTTCTGAAGCTATTGGATTAAGGGAGGCTGGGTCACAGATGGTTGTGATTGCCGATCTTGAGTCGCTGAATATATTTGCTCCTGAATAATTTTTGCTTATTATGTGTTTTAGCGCTCTGTGTATTGCCATCATCTCCGCTTGGTAAACACTGCAGTAGCTTTCCAATCTAAAAGTTATTGTTTTAATTTCGTATCCATTGTGCCATATTGTTACTGCTGCGCCCACTTTTGCGTCGATGTTGCTTCCGTCGGTAAAGATTCTAACCCAATCGTTTTTTATCTCGTCAATATCCTTCTGGCTATTTATGTGATTGAAATTACGTTGTTTTCTTTCGCAAGGATGTGGTAGATCATAAGGGCCTATCCTTGTTTCCATTTGTCTTCCTGGTAGAAGCTCTATAGGTTTGCCTCTCTTAATTTCGTATATACTAGCGTTTTCTTTTGCTCTTAGAGCTAGCGGTATTATTTGAGATAAGAGTGTGCTGGAGATCAGGGAGTTAGTTTTATGTCCTTTACTGATTCGTATACCAAAAATCTGGGTCATTCTGTTGAGTATGCGTTCAATATACTTTTTTTCTGTGGTTTCGGCCCAGCAGCTGGCAGCATACAATATTGTTGGTTCTACCACTGCCAAATAGATTATTCGCAATATCTCTGAGTTCAGGCCCCAGTTAGCCCTCGCTGCTCTAGAGACCATTTTATAAATATTAATTGCCTTGCGACAAACATTATCCAGATGTGGCTTGAAATTTATATTTTTGTCTATTGTTAAGCCCAGAACTTTTAGTCGATCCGAGTATTGTAGTTCAACTTCTTCCATTTTTAGCAAAGGCTGATGAAATTTTTGTTTTCTTGTTATTATCACTGACTGAGTCTTATGGGGGGCAAACCTTAATTTATTTTTTTTGCCCCATTCTGTTATTATTTTAAGGGTGTGGTTTAAGGTTTCCTCCAGTTTTTGCCCATCTTGGTTAATGGCGATAATCAAAATATCGTCAGCAAAGGCTTGTATATGTGGTTGCGAGTTCTCCGTTGCTTGCAGTAATGGATCGAGTAGGATATTCCAGAGCATTGGCCCACATGTAGAGCCCTGGATACAGCCTCTATTTGTAGGTTTCTTAATTTCTTGCCAGAAGCGGAGAGTGTCCGCCGGACAAGGTGCGGGCCGGCGATATACGCACTGATGGACCGGATGACCGGACTTGGCGCGGTCTGGGTTCGGTGCCCTGTAGCGGCGGCAAAGAAGATCGCCGATAGCGGCAGATTGCTGGTAGGCTGGGTGGCGGCAAGGACGAAGCCGCTACAACCCCGGGCTTTGCAGTGCTTCCGGTGCCTTGAAAAAGGGCACGTCCGGGCGAAGTGCACCGCCGAGGTTGACCGTAGTGACCTTTGTTACCGCTGCGGCCAGCCTGGCCACAAGGCGGCCCTGTGCACCGCGGCGTTCAACTGCAGCCTTTGCTCTGCTGCGGGAAGGCCAGCGGAGCACAGAGTAGGCGGAGGGGCCTGTGGGGCGCCTACCAGCAAGTCCAAGGCCAAAAAAGAAAAGAAGAGGAGCACCAAGCCTGCCGAGTTAACCTCGCTGCCCACACAGGCCAGTAGCTCCGCGGGCGACTCCCGGCCCAGGACCGTTGAGAAGGAAATGGAATGCCAATAATGGCAAAGTTCCATTTTCTCCAGGGCAACATCAACCACTGTGCCAGAGCTCAGGATCTCCTACTCCAGAGCTTGGCAGAGTGGTCGATTCACGTGGCTGTGGTCGCCGAACCGTACTTCATTCCCGCCCGTGACAACTGGCTGGGATGCGCTGACGGTTTGGTGGCCATTATTGGCGAGACTCTGATCGAACCGTCTCGGGGCCGTGGCTGGGTTGCTGCGGTCTCGGGTGGTATCGTTATTGTGGGGGCGTATTTCTCCCCCACCAAGAGTCTCGCCGACTTTGAGGGTTTCCTTGTCGAGTTGGGCGCCGTCGTAGGCCGCTATCACCCTCGTCCCGTTCTGGTGCTCGCGGATCTCAACGCAAAGTCATCAGCGTGGGGATCTCCGGTCACTGATCCTCGGGGCGAGGTGCTAGAAGAGTGGACAGTGACAACTGGTCTGGTCGTCCTGAATCGGGGTTTCGGAATACACGTGCGTGCGGCAGCGGGGCGGGTCGATAGTGGACGTCTCGTTTGCCAGCCCCTCTGTCGCCAGCCGAGTCCGCGACTGGCGTGTCGCCGTAGGGGTGGAGACGTTGTCGGACCATCGGTATATCCGGTTCGACGTCTCTGCCCAGACTGCGAGAGGCCGCCATCCAACTACCCCGATTAACGACGGCCCGCGTTGGGCGCTTAAGCGCATCGACAGGGAACTATTCGAGGAAGCTGCCTTAGTCCAGTCCTGGATCTGGGAGTCGGCAACGGACGGTACCGTCGACGTCGAAGCAGTGGCGCTATGGTTTCGCGGGGCGATGACGCAGATCTGTGACGCGTCCATGCCCCGTGTCCGCCAACGGTCTGCAAGGCACCAGGTGTACTGGTGGACCGCCGAGATCACGCAATTGCGCATAGCGTGCGTTGCGGCCCGACGCCGGTACACCCGATACCGGAGACGGCGTCGACGGGATTCCGCCGAGGAGGACGCGCTGTATGAGGTGTACCGCGCGTCTAAGGAGACTCTGTGGCTGGCCATCGGCGACTCGAAGTCGCGTGCCAGGGAGGAGCTGCTGGGGTCCCTAGATCGGGATCCGTGGGGGCGCCCCTACCGTTGGGTACGGGGCAAGTTGCGTTCCTGGGCGCCTCCACTAACGCAAACAATGCAACCCCAGTTGCTAGAGACGGTGGTATCAGTTCTCTTCCCTGAACGAGTGGGACACGTTCCTCCGGCGATGGCTTCGCCCTCTGCCACAGACTCTCCAGAGGAGGAGAGCACCGATGTCCCCAAGGTGACGCAAGCAGAGATGAGAGCGGCCATGGCGCGACTTCGGGCCAAGAACACTGCGCCCGGACCCGACAGAATTCCTGGTCGAGCTCTCGTCAAGTCTCAACATAGCCCCAGCTGAGGGGACTCTTCACGGCATGTCTCGAGCAGGGTCAGCTTCCCAGTGTGTGGAAGGAGGGAAGGCTGGTCCTACTCAGGAAGGAGGGGGCGCCCCCGCGGACTCACCGTCCGCGTACCGGCCCATAGTGCTGTTCGACGAGGCGGGCAAACTTCTTGAGCGTATCATCGCAGATCGCCTCGTCAGCCACTTGTGCAGAGTGGGGCCAGACCTGGACGAGAACCAGTTTGGTTTTCGTCGCGGGCGCTCCACCATAGATGCTATTACGCGCGTGAGGGCCCTGGCGGAGGAGACAGTATCCCGGGGTGGGGTGGTGCTGGCGGTGTCATTAGACATCTCCAACGCCTTCAACACCCTACCCTGGAGTTGTATTCGGGAGGCGCTTAATTACCATCGCGTGCCTCCCTACCTCCGCCGCACAATAGGGGCCTACCTTGAGGAGAGATGCGTCACGTATTGGGGACGTGACAGCGCTGGTCGACGCGTCATGTCGTGCGGTGTTCCGCAGGGATCGGTCTTGGGACCGCTCCTGTGGAACATCGGCTACGACTGGGTGCTGAGAGGTGAGCTCCCGTCGGGCGCTGACTTGACCTGTTATGCGGACGACACGCTCGTCACTGCCCGGGGGAGCTCGCACAGGGAAGCAGCGTTGGTTGCCACGGCTGCGGTTTCACAAGTGGTGAACCGCATCCGGTGCCTGGGCCTGGAGGTGGCCCTTAACAAGTCGGAGGCCATGGTGTTTCATGGCCTTCGACGCGCGCCGCCACCGGGATCGCACATCGTGGTCGGCGGGGCCCGGATAGCTGTCGAGTCCACCATGAAGTACCTGGGATTGGTGCTCGACAGCCGATGGGAATTTGGGCCCCACTTCCGGCGGCTGGCGCCCAAGCTGATGCGTGCAGCTGGCGCACTTTCAACGCTTCTTCCCAACTTGGGGGGCCCGAGCGCTGCCTGTAGGCGGTTGTACGTGGGAATCGTGCGGTCCATGGCCCTGTATGGGGCCCCTGTATGGGCGATGGACATGACGGCCAGCACTCTCGCCATTCTGCGCAAACCGCAGACGGCGATGGCCGTCAGAGTCACCCGCGGGTATCGCACGATTTCCTACGAGGCGGCTTGCGTCCTGGCCGGATCCCCGCCCTGGGACCTAGAGGCGAAAGTACTCGCGTCACTATATCGATGGCGCGAGGAAGAGCGGGGACGGGGCTCGACGCCGGTGCAGCGACAGATCGCGCTGCGCCGAGAGGAGCTCCGTCAGGTCTTGGTGGCGGAATGGCGGCAAAGGCTTCTGCGCCCTACCGCCGGCCTCGCTATCGTCGAGGCGATCCGGCCAGTACTCGAAGACTGGCTCGGGAGAAGGCACGGCTCCCTGTCGTTTAGGGTGACGCAGGTGCTGTCGGGGCACGGCTGCTTTGGCAAGTACCTGTGCCGCATAGACAGGGAGCCGGACGCTCGGTGCCACCACTGCGTCCATTGTGGGGAGGACACGGCGCAACACACGCTCGCCGAGTGTGTAGTTTGGGAGGAGCAGCGCCGTGTCCTCACAAATGAAGTAGGAGGCGATTTGTCGCTGTCGGCCTTGGTGCGGAGTATGGTCGGTAGCGCAGAATCGTGGGATGCAGTGGTGTCCTTCTGTGAGGACGTGATGTCGCAGAAGGAAACTGCGGAACGGGAGAGGGAGACCTCGACTCCCTTCCCTGGCCGCAGAAGGCGCACCGGGCGCAGGAGAAGGGCGGACAACGCCCTTTTCCAGCCCCCATGAATAAGTGCAGGGGCGAGGGACTAGGGGAAGCCCCCGCCCCCCTATTCGATGGACCCGAGGCGAAGGCACGCGTGGGTGTCTGCGCGCGCCTCTGAGGTGATACACGGGGGTAGTTGAACACCTCACTACCCCCTGCAGGAGACGAGGCCCGTACAGACCGGGCCAGCACTAGTGTGGGGCTGCGGAAGAATTTGGATTCCCGCGGCCCCTCGCGTGAACGTGCGAGGAGACACCGGGGTGGTTTTAGCCGGTAAGAGTCCGGCACACCCCTCCGCCTTTCCCCAGGCAGAGGCAGTCCATGAGGATTTCCCCCGTAAAAAAAAAGGTTAGGTTAGGTTAGGTTTGGTTAGGTTAGGTTAGGTTAGGTTAGGTTAGGTTAGGTTAGGTTAGGTTAGGCCAGAGCTCCCATCGGGCGCGTCCCCAGGTGGCGGATAGGGGAACACCACTCAGATATGGGTGGTAGCGGGAAACCGCCGCGGACCAAAACTGGCCGGGGTTTGGCGTAGCCGTGGTTCCATTAGGACTATAAACGCCCGGGGCTTATTGTCCTAGGAGATGGACCTTCACAGGCTTGACGTTGCTCCCGGTATCGCTCTTTGATTAGAGCGAACAGGGGATGCAACACACGCGGCGATGTGCCAAGCGCACCAATGCTGGGTGACCCCGCGCGGTAATGTGCCAAGCGCACCGATATCGGGCGATCTCTGTGCGGCGATGTGCCAAGCGCACCGATGCCGGACAACCCGTAAGCCCGTTACCCGGGCCCAGGGGCCCCCGCAGGACCGCGAGGAAGAAAACCTCTTCAAAAATAACCCCAATCCTAAGGTCTAAGGTGCCGAGGGGATGAATGGCTGGGGGGGGAGCCCAGTCCCAAGCCTTTGTGGGGTTAGGGGTTCAGGGACCTCATCTTGTATAAAAAAAGGATAACAAGTATGCAGTGTGACAAAAAATCTATTCCCCAGGGTGGTCCCGCCAAAAGCGGGGAGTCCACCCCCAGCAGCTTTAATAAGCTCTGTGGCAGCCCCATCGTATCTGGGGGGGGGGGCAATCCACTGCATCGCGGGGATGCACAAGCGTCAACCGCGGGCCCCACAACATCCACGGGGCAAAGTAAGAAGACTGGAGCCGTGTCGGGGGGGTAGAACTGTGACGACACAAGACAAACGTGGGCGTTCTAAACGCCCTAATATGCCAGTAAATCAGGCTATTGAAAGCGATGGAGGCGGGTCCGATGGCTCAATCATTTCACTTACATCGGCCCCACCGGAAGGAGGAAGAAAGAGAAGGGCCAAGCCCCCAAGCGCTGCAGTTGTGGCGGCCAAATTCGCGGCAGTGTCAGCCACAGCCTCTGAAGAAGAGGCCGCTACAGGGATAGAAACGGAGGAGGACCTTTTCGACCCCTCCGTAGCGCCCACAAACACTAGGGCTAAGAAAAATCTGCCGAGCCTAGAAGAGTTAGCCCGCGAAATGGCGACTCATAGTGACGGGGAGCTTGGTCAAGAAATCGACCTCAACCTTCAGGCCGTCGAAAAGGTAACGGATCGCTCCCGCAACCTAAAGGGTAATTTTGTGAGGGGCATAAGGCTAGCCGTACTTAATATAAAGGCAGCAACTGAAGAACTTGCACGAAGGACCGCTACCAGCGAGAACATCAAAAGATTAGAGAGGGAAAATACGGAACTGCGATCGCAGCTCGCCAGCCTTGCCAACAAGACCGAAAACTTAACGAGGGAGATTAATCTCCTCCGTAAGCAAAAGGCTGATCCATCCCAAACAGCAAGTACAATGTCAAATCGACCGGGTCGAGTCCAACAAAAAATCGGGCATGAAGAGAAGGACCTCATGGAGCGCATTGGATCCCTAATTGAGAGAAAGCTGGCTATCTTTGAGGCCAAGATATTTCCAGATAGGGTTATCCGGCCTCCACTGGCAGGGGCGAATAAGCCGCAAACAACGTTGCCGCAATTGTCAGCACATCCACCTCAACCGTTGGAATCACAGGCACCACTGCAGCCGCAGAAGGCTAAGAGACAAAGGGTGAAGAGGAAAAAAAGAAGTCCGCCTTTCCACCGCCGGCCGCTCTCCCCCCAGTAGCTGCACCTGTGTTGAATAATTCAGCACCGAATGTCAGTTCGTGGGTGGAAGTTGCTAAGAAGCCGAAAAAAGCAAGGGCCATCCAAAAGCGGTCCAACACGACGGCTTCGCCTCTGAGTACGACACAAAAAAGGAGCAACAAGAAAAGGATTTTACGTGCCCCGACTTCTGCGGCAGTAACGGTCACGGTGTTGGAAAGCTCCTCCGTTACTTATGCTAAAGTAATGGAGGAAGCCAAAGCCAAAATCCATTTGGCAGACTTTGGCATAGAAACTGTTCGTCTTAAGCGCGCAGTAACTGGAGGACTCCTGCTGGAGATAACAGGTCAGGACTGTGGAGAGAAGGCGGACAAGCTGGCGGCAAAGATGCGAGAGGTTCTCTCGGACCTGAACGTGCGAATTAGTCGCCCAATCAAAACAAGCGACGTTCGGCTGAGGGACCTAGACGATGCCGTCAGAGCTGAAGAGATTGCAGCGGCGATGGCTGAAGCAGGGGGGTTGTTCAGTAGACAACATAAAAGTCGGGGAAGTCCGACGAACACCCACTAGCATGGGGACGTGCTGGGTACGATGTCCTGTCGTGGCGATCCATAAGATTGCAGCCGTTGGGAGAGTACGGATAGGTTGGGGGTCTGCCCGAGTGGAGGTACTTGAGCCCAGGCCCATGCATTGTTTTCGATGCCTTGAAAGAGGGCACGTTGCTAGCAGGTGCCCGAATGAAGTAAATAGAGCCGAACGCTGTTACGCTTGTGGTGAGTCTGGGCACGGAGCCAAACAGTGCACTGCGTCGGAACCCAGGTGTCCTCTGTGCTCAGATCTCGGGCGGCCTGCCAACCACAGACTGGGTAAAAAGTGCGTCCCACCTCCTAAAAAATACAAGGGAAGGAAGAACGAGCAGACTCCGTCTGCATCCATAAATACGCCGGACACAGCGACATCAGTCCCTGCACCGAGTCCTAACTCGGCAATGGAGGTGGTCGAAAAATAAAATAAATTTCACACCCCTTAAAGTTCTCCAGGGCAATCTGAACCACTGCCGCAATGCACAACATCTGCTTATGCAGACCATTGCGGAGTGGCGGGTTGCCCTTGCAGTAGTAGCGGAGCCCTATTCTGTTCCCGACCATCCTCGCTGGTTCGGTGATGAATTGGGCTCTGTAGCCATCTACTGGGGGAGTGAGGAAGAAACCCCACCCTGCGCCCTATTAAGAAGGGGGCAGGGCTTCGTTGCAGTGCAATGGGGCCCCCTGGCCATAGTGGGCTGCTATGTCTCTCCCAATAGGTCCCTTGCCGACTACGAGGTGTACCTAGACGAGGTGGCGAATTGTGTTCGCGAATGTCAACCTCGTCCGTTGATCGTTCTAGGAGATTTTAACGCCCACACCAGGGCTTGGGGCAACTCCAGAGACGATCCGAAGGGAGAGACAGTGATGGAATGGGCGGCTGGGCTGGACCTCCGATTAATGAATCAGGGGTCCGTAAGCACATGTGTGCGATGGCAGGGGGAGTCCATCGTGGATCTTACGTGGGCAACTCCTCCCGCAACGCAAATGCTGTCGGGCTGGCGAGTGGCGGAGGAGGCGGTCACACTGTCCGACCACCGCCACATCGTGTTCGATGTCGCACTTCGCCAGCCTGACAGTAACCCCAGTCGCCGAGGGCGCAGCCCACCGCGGCGTTGGTGTCTTAAGCGGCTCGACCGGGATAAGCTGGAAGCCGCCGCCATCGTCGCGTCCTGGCCGAATAACGCCGAAGAGGTTCAGTCCGATCCTGAAGTGGAAGCATACTGGTTTCGGGGTACGATGGCCCAAATTTGCGACCTGTCCATGCCCAGAACCAGTCGCCCCAAGCGTAGAGCAGTGTACTGGTGGTCGACAGAAATCGCACGGCTCCGTGCGCTCTGCTTGCGGAGTCGGCGCCAGTACACCAGATCTCGAAGGAGAAGAAGGCGAGCTCCGCCTGGTAGCCAGACTCTACGGGGCATACCGAGCGGCTACAAAGGCGCTGCAAATTGCTATAGCAAACGCCAGGTCTCGGTCTTGGAAAGAGCTTCTGGAGGGACTCAACGAGGATCCCTGGGGGCATCCATATAGGATGGTATTGGGTAAGCTCCGGCCTTGGTCGGCCCCCTTTACGGAGACTCTCGATCCGGATCTGCTGGGAAGGGTGATCAGCACGCTCTTTCCAGAGGACCGGTCAAGTCCCTCAGGTCACCTACCGTCTTCATGGGAGTGGCAGGATGAGATGGGGGTGACCGTCGAAGAGCTGGACCGAGCCGTTAGCCGCTTAAAAGCCCGGAACACAGCACCGGGGCCCGATGGAATCCCGGGCCGGGCCCTAGTGATGAGTCTGGCTGCCCTGGGGGACAGGCTCAGGCAGCTGTTTAACAGGTGTCTGCGCTGTGCCACGTTCCCCACAGCCTGGAAAGAAGCAAGGCTGGTCCTCTTGAAGAAGGAGGGCAGGGCCGCTGATTCTCCCTCTGCGTACCGCCCCATATGCCTGTTGGACGAGATTGGCAAATTATTCGAGAGGATAGTTGCCGGTCGGCGGGAGGCCTTCGGCAAGCAATATCCCAGGATGGCGTGGCGTTGGCGATAAGTCTTGATATCGTCAACGCCTTTAACTCCTTACCCTGGGATGCAATCAAGAGGGCACTGGCACATCATCAGGTGCCCCCTTACCTGCAAGGTATTATTGGGGACTACTTGCGCGACAGGTACATTCTGAACATGGGGCAAGATGGCAGGAAGATCCGGAGGGAGATCAAACGTGGGGTTCCACAGGGCTCGGTGATGGGGCCGCTACTGTGGAACCTCGCCTATGATGCGGTTCTGCGAATCGATCTTCCCGCTGGTGTAGATATCGTCTGCTATGCTGACGACACATTGGTGATCGCCAGCGGGATCACTTTCGAGAGGGCCACGGAGCTCGCCGAACTCGGGGCGGAAGTCGTCGTCGCCAAAATCCACGAGTTGGGATTAGAAATAGCGCCTCACAAGACCGAGGCCATATGGTTCCATAAATTACCAAGGAGCAGGGAACCACCCGACTCGTGTATCCGCGTGGGTGGGTCTGAAGTCAGAGTGGGGAGGTACATAAAGTACCTAGGCCTCCACCTGGACAGTCGCTGGGGCTTCGAAGAACATTTCGAGCGCCTAGTCCCCCGGATCGAAAGGGTAGCGGGTGCTATGCATAGACTGCTGCCCAATCTAGGGGGACCGACGGAGGAAGTACGTCGCCTCTATGCGGGAGTTATACGATCCGTAGCTCTATATGGAGCGCCTGTATGGGCAAAAAGGCTGGCCATCCGACGCTGTAGAACTAAAATCTACAGTGTTCAGCGGAGGATGGCCATACGGATCGTACGAGAATACCGCACAATATCCTTTGAGGCGGCGACTGTCCTGGCTCGCTTTCCACCACTAGATATACTGGCGGAAATGGACGCGAGGGTGTACGTTCGTATCCGTGCCCTGCGCCAGAGTGGTGGTAGTGAGCCAGAAGAGGCGCTCCAATCAATTAAACGGCAGGAACGACAAAACGCTCTGGCATCATGGCGCTCTCGACTCGAGGAGCGCTATGAACGCAGACGCGTCATTGAAGCAATCCTGCCGGTCTTCGAAGCCTGGATGCAGCGACGAGCAGGAAGACTCACCTACAGACTTACTCAGATAATTACCGGGCATGGGTGCTTCTTTGTTCTTTCTTTGTTCTTTCTTTGTTTTAAAAAACGTTACCCCTACTCTAGGATTTTCTCCTGTATCGTGGGGGCAGTTTACACACATAAATTGCACAAGGACAAACATCCAGACCCGGAACAATTATTGGTAGGCCATACAAATACTTGTTCCGTGCGGGATTCGAACCCGCGACCCCCAAGCGCAGTCACTCATTGCTAAGACACTGCGCCACGGAGTCGTCGGTGATTATCTGTGTAAGATTGGACGTGAGGCAACGGCGAATTGCTTCCACTGTGGTGGAAGGGACCAGGACTCCGCTTCCCACACACTCGCAGTATGCCCTGCGTGGGAACGGGAACGGACGATCCTGGTGAACCGCATCGGACGGGACCTCTCCCTGCCAGCAGTTGTGTCGGCGATGCTGAGCGGGGATTCGGCGTGGAGGGCCGTAGCCACCTTCTGTGAATCTGTTATGATTCAGAAGGAGGCTTCAGAGCGGGATCGGGAGAGGGCGGATCCCGCGCGGAGACGACGTCACCAAGGCGTTCGTCACGGCCCTCCGGGGCCTCCGAGGTTGCAGACGCTCGGGGCGGGGGCCTCGAGCGCCTAGTTATGTAACCCCCGAGGAGGATGATGGCTCGAAAGTGGTCTCGAGACATCGTGCTAGCACTGCGAGGGTGCTGGGGGCAGAAAGTACTGCCCCTGGGACGTGCTACTAGTGTAGCAAAGCGATGGAGGGGCCCCGGTTGCGTTCCGAACGGAGATCCCGGGACCCCTCTTATACGCTGATGGTGACCACCGTGGGGTTTTAGCCGGTAGGAGTCCGGCATAACCTTTTGTTGCCCCCGTAGCGGAAGGTATCCATGAGGATTTCCCCACGAAAAAAAAAAAAAAAAGTTAGGTTAGGTTAGGTTAGGTTTTTTTTTTGTTAATATTAGAGACTGTTAAGTTTTCTTACATAATGCATTATGCTATCGGGATACAAGTTGCATTATGAAGATTGAATCTCTTTAATTATTTAGTTTTTTAAATATTCTTTTGGCAGTCTTTAGTTTTTCCTTTTGCTATATTTATTTAATTATTATATTTTTTTAATGATTTAACTATTTTATTTATGTGTTTAGTAAACGTTTCTATAGTTGTGTATTTTTTAACTATGTCTGTTAAATCGTATGGCTTTATTTTTAAGTTATTGCAGATTATTTCATGGTCTATTCTAGTGTTGTTAAATTTTGGGCATTCTTTAATGAGATGGATAACAGTTTGAGATGTGCTTCCGTCACACGGGCAATAATCATTTGGGCTTATTTTGAACCTATATAGGTAGCATTTGTGAAACCCGTGATTACTTAGAATTTGCGTAAAATTAAAGTCAGGTTTGATTTTTTCTAAAACTTTGTGGAGTTCTTCGTATGTAGGGCACCACGTTTTGGTATAGGTACAGTGAAGGGGGGAACAATAAAACTTTAATTACATTCATCATTAATGCTAACTTAAGACTATGCTCCTAATTAAAATTTATTTATGCTAATATATTTATATAACAATATAATTACTTAGCATAACTTACACTCTATTTCTTTTATTTACAGCAATGCACAGTTTTATACAAAATTTGAGGAACAAGTCTCTATTTTTACCCAGTACAATATCCGGAAGCGTACTTACTTCCAGTTTGCAGTCCAATACGAACTCCAGCTCCTGCCTCTCCCGATCATGGGCCGGGCAGTCCAGGAAGACGTGGAGAACAGACTCCGAACACGCAGGATCGCAGACGCACGATGGACTCTCCTTACACTTGAAACGATGCAAGTACTCGGAGAATCCACCGCGCCCCGACAATACCTGAGTGACAAATCTGTCCACCTTTATTTTACCGATGACACGGTATGCGGCTATCGCGTCTGGGAAAAAGACCCGGGTGACACCGGCTGTTTCACCGGCCCGGTATCGTTGGTTCCATTCATCAAGCGATCGCATACGAATGCTTCGCCTGATGAATGAAACCGGGCAGCTGTCATAGTCAAAACTGCGTTTAGACTTTAGCGCAGCTTCCTTGGCCAGATGGTCGGCACGCTCATTCCCCTCTAGTCCCGCGTGAGCTTTGACTCAGAACAAATTGACAAGTTTGTCCTGTATCGAAGCCCTGTGCAGGTGGCCCCGCGCCTCAACGGCCAGGGGGGTGGAGGGCAACTGGATTTATCGTTGTCTGCAGTGCCGACAGAGAGTCAGAATAAATTCCGATTGATCTGGCCGAGTTATCTGCGGCCGTCCGCGCCGCCCTGCATATCGCAAGGAGTTCCGCCTGGTAGACGGTGCAAAAGGACGGCAAAGTAAGCTTGAGGGTTTTGGTTTCGGCGGCGCCCCTCCATATGGATAACGCCGCACCCACCTTGCCCTCAATCTTACTGCCGTCCGTGTAGATATTAAGTTCGTGGTCAATATTTACCGCGAGTTTTTCCTCGCCCGCCAGGCACTTGAACTCCAGGTCGATATGTTGAGCGGGATGCGGAGACCGCAGAGCCGAGGACATCCGTTCCACCTCCCGATCTCCTATCGCGTCCTGGGGTATACCCCTCCTCGCACCACACAGCGCCGCGGCTTTCGCGGACGCGCAGGTCAAGGGGGAGTATCCCAGCGAGCAACAGTGCTGAGTTCAGGGAGGTGGTGCGGTATGCCCTACACAGCTTCTGCGCAAAGCCCCGCTGGACCACGTTTAGCTGCTTTCCAACACCGAGCTTATCAACAGCCGGCGCCCAAACGGCAGCCGCGTACAGTATCACGGGCTCAACCACCGCTCTGTAGATAGCGCGGATAACTTCGGGGTGGAGGCCCCAGCTCGCCTTCGCGGCTCTCGAAAGCTGGGCGTAGAAGGCTACGGCCTTCTTACACACATTCGCGACGTGCATGTTGAAGGTCAGGCGCTGGTCTAGGACGACTCCCAGTAACCTGAGTTCTCCGACCATGCCAATGTCGACCCCGCCCATGTGGAGGCGTGGGGTGTCATACTTCAGTTTGCGCGTGATGACCATGGCACTGGTCTTGTGCGGCGCAAACCTCAGTTTGTTCTGGACTCCCCACTCCCTCACATGGCTCGAGGGCGGCATTAGCACGGCTTTCGACCTCATGAGCCGTCTCACCTTCAAAGACCAGCACCACATCGTCAGCGAATGCCTGCACATAGTGATGTCTAGCCTCCAGCTCGCGAAGCAGTGGATCCAACAAGAGGTTCCACAAAATCGGCCCACCGATAGACCCCTGCACGCAACCCTTCTCGGTTTTCCTCACGTGCTCCTCCCCGCAGTACCATGCGCGAACATGCCTGCCGCTCAGGTAGCTGCCCAGGAGCCTCCTGATGTTAAACGGCACTTGTTCCTCCGCCAGTCTGACTTTGATGCGTGGCCACCAAGCGTTGTCGAAGGCGCCCTCTATATCCAGTGACACAAGCGTCATCAACTTTTTGTTTTTTAAACCTAATCTGATGTGCTCAACTAGTGTATAGAGGGCGTCCTCGGTGCTCCGCTGGGGCATAAAGCCGAACTGGCGGGTGCTGAGCATGGGCGCTATATGATATTTTAATCTGGCGACAAGCATTTTCTCCAGCACCTTCCCCAGCACCGGAAGGAGACCGATCGGCCGATACGACCGTGGTGTCGTATAAGTAATCTTCCCCCGGCTTGCGGAGGAAGATTACCGTGGCCTCCTTCCAGGGCTCGGGAAAATGCCGGAGTTCGAGGCACCTGTTGAAAAGAGCGAGTGAGAGTTCGGGGTCAAATTCTATCGCGTGCAAACATATATCGGCGGTAAAACCGTCCGCGCCTGGAGCCTTCTTCGGATTGAAGGACCGGCAGGCCAATTTCAACTCCAAAGGAGTGAAAGGCGGGTCCGTCAATTCCGAAGAAGTTTCAGCGTCAAAGAGCTCAGCTTGTACCCTCACCCTTCGGTGCTCCTCGGAGTCATCCCCCTCGGAGTCCTCCGGGTAAAAGGTTTCGGCCATATGCCTCACCGAGCCCCTGGCGTCTAGCTCCATACTGTCTACCACCAGCGGTGGGTCTTCGTCTCTCCTGGAGGTTCTGCCAACGACCCGGTAGATACCCCCCCAAACCGATTCCCCGTCTTGGCGTTCGCAGAAGGAGACCCAGCTGCGCGTCTGCGCTTGCCTTACCTCGGTCTCGTAACGCTCCTTCGCCTCGAGGTACTCCCCAACTACCTTCCGACGCCTAACCGGCGCTGCACACCGAATACTGCATCTCTTGGTGGCCACCTCACGCTTTAGCGCTGCCAACCCCTCGTTCCACCATGGCATATTCAACACATCCTTGCTCTTTATTGGCGGAATAGACGAGGCACATGCTTCGGCTATTAATGTGTTGTATTTTGTGATTGTGTTATCTAATTGTGAACCTTGTGTTAAAATTTTAATATAATCTAATGTAAAGTTTTCTCTATTGATAATTTGACCCAGTTTCTCACGAAACTGGGCCCAATTTGCGTGTTTAGTGTAATATATTCTTGTGGTGTGCTTGATGAAATTCTTTTTCATGTGCCTTGTCGTTAATGTGTAGGGTATGCCATTGTGGTCCGAGCTGGTCAGGTCCTCGCGCACGCGCCAGTCGTCCACCAAGCTATACAGGTCCGGCGATACGGCAGTTATATAAACATAACTGCTGTACCTTACGCCGCCCCGGATAGTGTCAAATGTAGGGGTTTCCCCTCGGTTCAGGATGCAGAGCCCGAGGTCCTCCAGTGAGCCGTGCAGTTCCTCGCCGCGGCGATCTGTCACGGGACTCCCCCACCAGACGCTCTTGGCATTGGAGTCGCCCCCAATTATAACACTCCGAGCTCCTGTCTCGCGCCGCACCCGGCGCAGGTGTGCCAGGTACGAGTCCATCGGCAGGTCGGGCTCAAAGTAAAATGAAACCAGGATGATCTCCCAGTTGCGGACTCGGATCCCCACCACTGCGATGTTGGTCGTGGTGAGTTTCGGGTACTGTGTTATGTGAAGGTCCGCGTCAAAAACTATGATCGCGGCCTTTACAGTCCCACTTCCATGGTCCGCACACTGGAAGACTCTGATCCCATTTTGACTCTTCACACGCCCTGTTCCGCCGACGTATGGCTCCTGCACCAGAGCAAACCGCGCACGCTGGTTAGAGGCTTCGATCAGCAGCTCGGAGTGTGCCAACTTACTGCGCTGGAGGTTCGTCTGGAGGACTTTGAGAACCACTGCGTTCGCCGGCACGCCCTTAGCAATACGCTACGGATTGCCGGGCGAGGTCATCCCACCTCTTCCTGACGGGACAGTTGTCGCTAAATGCGTTGTTCAACATTTTCAAACTTCGCGCGACAACAGTTCCGGCAGGAAGGTGGGGACCCCGCCAGCCAGTCCGCGCATTTAGTGCGCAAGTGCGGCCCGCCACAGTGGCTACAGAGGTCTGCTGGGTCTTTACAGTACTTCCGCCCGTGGCCATAGCCGAGGCATCGCGTGCATTGGACCAGTGGCGACTGGTCCTCCGCTCGCACCCTCTGGAGGTCGATGTGGACCAAGCCCACGCCGGAAATGACGACGCCTATTTACGACGAGGCTAGAGTCTCGTTCGTTACCGGAATTAGGTTAGGTTAGGTTAGGTTAGGTTAGGTTAGGTTAGGTTAGGTTAGGTTAGGGTGGTGAGGGTGAGGTTGGGTGGTTAGGTTAGGTTAGGTTAGGTTAGGTTAGGTTAGGTTAGGTTAGGTGAGGTGAGGTGAGGTTAGGTTAGGTTCCCGTGTGGAGTTGCCAGTCCTCCCATCGGGCGCGTCCCCAGGTGGCGGCTAGGGGAATGCCACTCAGATATGAGTGGTAGCGGGAAACCGTCGCGGACCAAAACTGGCTGGGTTTGGGCGTACCTGTGGTTCCGAATGGAATCATAGGTACGAGGTACTTTTGTTGCTTCCCGTATCCTCTCCATTGAGAGGAACAGAGAATGTGACATGCGCGGTGAGATGCCAGGTGCACTCAGCTTTTGCCGACGCCGGGCAGCGTGTCAGCGCGGGATTTTCAGGGACTACATCCTGAAAAAAAAAGGAAATTGAATGGGCTCAGGGTTCCCTCACCCGGTCTCTGGGCAGGCATGGGAAGAACCTGTATCGTCTCTGCCACCGTTCGAACCTCGGAATCCCTTTGGCGTGTCGTGGATCATGTCTCGCGGCGCCTGAGGGGCCGAGGGCTCTTGGCTTAACCGCCTGGAGTCGCGAGGATGATAACCTCTATAAAAAATCACCCGAAGCTCAAGCGTGGCACGCCGTGAGGAGCTGCATGGCTGATGGGTAAATGTTCAGTCGTTAGCGTTGCCCCCCGTCAGGGTACCGGCCGACACCCTTGACGGGTTATGCATAGGCTTATCCGGGCAAAGGGGGCTCTGCTCGGATGGACCGTTACTTCCTCCACACTCGTGGGAAAAAAAATGGAAAAATATAAAAATTATAAAACAACAGAAGGAGATAAGCAGGCTGGATCGGAATCAGATGCAAGCCTATGTAGCGATGTATCAAGGACAGCTTCTAAGTCTGGAGGTCGCTCCCGTGGGGCGAAAAAGAGACGTATTACAAAATCAATATCGTCCAGCGACAATGAAGCTTTTTTAAAAGAGACGAATTCTGAGACAGGAAAAGAGGTGACACCATTAATGGATAATTCTGGAGAGTTCGTAGTGCCAGGGCCTGAGGAAGCTCTTAGTATGGCTGAGAGGCAAGTGGAACAAATGGTTTGTGCTGCAAATCAAAAACGAACTGCCCTGGGGCTACCTAATTTAGTCGGAGATGACAACCGTTCGGCAATGGCTCTCAACCAACAGGTTCTCGACGATGTCGGAGTCATACTGATGGTAGCAGCCAAGTCGAGAAATCTGAAAGGCACATTTCAACGTGCCTTAAAGGATGCTGCCACGTCAATAAAAACAGTCGTGGAGGTCCTACATAAGAGGTCAGTGAATGAAGAAACGGCGAAATTGCAGGCTGAAAACACCTGCCTGCTCAGTGAAATAGAGGAGCTTCGTAAAGAGCTATCTGAAATCCGGCTTGAAATGGCGAGGATCAATAAAACACCTGCTCCATCCAACTCCTCAGTGCGAGGAGACAAGGAAAGTGAGGAATTGATAAGTTCCATTATGCGCAAAGTTGGTGACATGATGAATGCGCGATTGGAGGCGCTTGAGGAGCGGCTTCTCCCAGAAAAGCGTGTTCGCCCTCCGCTGGCTGCTGATGTGCGCAGAGATGTAGTAAATGATGCAGACATACTACGGCGGAAGTCTGATACAATTACGAAGGCTGACAAATACGCCGTAAAAACAAGAATAGGCAACAAGAAAATTCCGGCGCTGGAAATACAAAGAGGAAACAGAAAGGGAAAGGGCCACGAAGGGAGAACAACAGAAATGGCAACCAACCAGCCAACAGAATCACGCCCTCAACCTCCTGAGTCCACGGAAGAAGGATGGACCACAGTAGTGAGAAGAGGTAAAAAACGCAAGGCAGGAACCGTCAATCCTTCCAAGAGACCAGCATCTGTGAAACTGCGCTCCCCAAAATCCGCGGCTGTAGTTATAACACTGCAGCCCGGAGCTGAAGATCGTGGCCTCACTTATGCAAAGGTGCTGACAGAGGCTAGAAAGAAGATCGACCTTGCTAGCCTCGGTATCGAATCTCTGCGGTACCGACAGGCGGCCACTGGAGCCCGCATTTTAGAGATACCAGGAGCAACGAGCGGCGATAAAGCTGACTCCTTGGCTAAGATATTAAAGGAGTCGTTGCCTGAGGAGGTGGCCAATACCCATCATTAACCAAAAGATGGGTATTGAGAAGTATGAGTAGAGATGCTGTCATTGAAGCCTCTATTGTCCAATCGTGGCTGTCCCCACCAAATGGGCCTGTAGAGGTTGAGACGGAGACAACTTGGTTTCAGGATGCTATGACACACATCTGTGACGCAAGCATGCCCCGCGCCAAACACCCACCTCCTAGGCGCCAGGTGTACTGGTGGTCAGTAGAGATAGCAGTTTTACGCACTAACTATGTGAAAGCGAGGCGCCTGTACGCCAGGTATCGCAGAAGACGGCTTCGTAACGATACTGTAGAAGAACAGCTATACGAAAAGTATAGAGAATGCCGGAAAATTCTGCAGCTGTCCATTCGCGAGGCTAAGACACGCTCAAGAGAGGAGCTCTTATAGACCCTCAACCAAGATCCATGGGGACGTCCGTATAAGATGGTCAGGGGCAAACTTCGATCTTGGGCGCCTCCACTCACGGAGAGTCTCCAACCTCAATTTGTTAAGGATGTGGTGAACGTGCTATTTCCAGATCGGGCGGAGTGGTTACCACCAGCAATGGCCTCTGTACAGGAGATGGAAGAAGGACAGAATGAGGTGCCACGAGTGTCGCAGGAGGAACTTGGTGCGGCAGTCTTAAAACTCCGAGCAAAAAAAAAAAAACAAAGCTCCAGGTCCCGACGGCATTCCTGGCCGCGCCTGGGTTTTAGCCCTCAAGGAACTAGGGGAACGATTCCGCAGGCTACTTGATGCCTGTCTGGAGATGGGACGGTTCCCATTACAGTGGAAAACGGGCAGGCTAGTCCTTCTGAAGAAGGATGGGCGCCCCGCCGACTCTCCCTCCGCCTACCGCCCTGTAGTATTGCTCGATGAAGCAGATAAGCTCTTCGAGCGAATAATAGCCCGTCGTCTTATCGGGCATCTCGAAGAGATGGGTCCCGATTTGTCAGACCAGCAGTTTGGCTTTCGAATGGGTCGGTCAACGATAGACGCTATTAAATGCGTCAAGGCCCATTCGGACGAGATTTTAGCAAGGGGTGGGGTTTTATTGGCAGTGTCTATAGATATTGCCAACGCTTTCAACACCATGCCCTGGGAGTGCATCAGCGAGGCACTGAAGTACCACAAGGTGCCTCCCTATCTCAGACGAATAATCGGGAGCTATCTCTCTGAGCGATGTGTCTGCTATCCTGGGCGGGAAGGCAGGATATTAAGGAGAGTAATGTCGTGCGGCGTTCCACAAGGCTCGGTTTTAGGACCGCTTCTTTGGAACGTCGGTTATGACTGGGTGTTGCGGGGAGACCTTCCCCCCGGGTGCTGGCATAATCTGCTATGCAGACGTTACTCTGGTCACTGCCCGGGCGGAGACCTATGAGGTAGCCGTTCGTATTGCCACTACGTCAGTGGCACTGGTTGTTGGCAGAATTAGGATGTTGGGGCTGGAAGTGGCGTTAAGCAAGTCCCAGGCCATCTGCTTTCACAGGCCTCGAAAAGCACCGCCACAGGGATCCCACATCATTGTCAGTGATGTCCGTATTCAGGTTGGGTCCAATATGAGGTACCTTGGACTCATCCTGGATAGCCGTTGGAGCTTCCGCGAGCACTTTAGGTGCTTAGCCCCCCGGCTAATGAGAGCAACAGCTGCCTTAAAAAGGTTGCTACCCAATGTCGGAGGGCTCGATGCGAATTGCCGCCGTCTCTATTTGGGGGTGGTTCGGTCCATGGCTTTATATGGGGCCCCTATATGGGCTGGGGCTCTGACGGAAAGAACCATCGCCTTCCTGAGAAGGCCCCAGAGGGCGATGGCCGTCGGAGTCGTGCGAGGATACCGGACGATCTCCTTTGAGGCGGCATGCGTTTTGGCGGCGTCCCCACCCTGGGATATAGAGGCGGAGTTCCTTGCGTCTATGTACGATTGGCGCTTGGAACTTCGACACCGAGGATGTCCCCCCTCTCCCAGAGAGTGGCAATTGCGAAAGCTCCACACTCGGCAACTGGTGCTTGAAAAGTGGAAGGAGCGTCTAGCCCACCCGAAGGCAGGAAGCAGAACTGTCGATGCTGTTCTTCCGGTCATGTTAGACTGGACAAATAGGCGGCATGGGTCACTGACCTTCCGGCTGGTGCAGGTGCTTTCCGGATATGGGTGCTTCGGTAAGTATCTGTGCCGTATAGCCGGAAGAGAGCCGACAACTGAGTGCCATCACTGTGGTAGCGACGAGGACACGGCGCAGCATACCCTTGAGGTTTGCCCGGCTTGGGCTGACTTGCGTCGGGACCTCGTGGCTGTAGTGGGTGATGACCTCTCGCTCCCAGCTTTTATTAAAGCTATGGTTGGATGCGAGAGGGCGTGGAGTGCTGGGGTAACATTTTGCGAAAAAGTGATGTCACAAAAGGAAGTTGCGGAGAGGGAGAGGGAAAAGACGGCAACAATCCCAATCCGCAGCCGGAGAGCTGGGCGCCGGAGAAGAGCATATCAGGCTCTCTTCCACCCCCCGTAATTGAGGCTTAGGGGGCGGACACTGGGGCTGTCCGTCACCTATTATGCAGGGCCTCGAGGTGGCGCGTACGGTGTGATGGTACGCCCCTCCAAGAAGAAGTCATCGAGTCGGAGCCTGTAAGGGCTGTTGCCGTCGGGATTGCGGTAGTATGCGAAAGCGTTCCCGTAGCCCTGACAAAAGGTGGTGAGATGTAAACAGGGGGTTTATTTAAGAGTATCGGGATTTCCGTAAAAAAAAGGTTAGTGTTTAGGTTAGGTTAGGTTAGGTTGGTTTTTTTTTTTTTTTTATTATTTTTTTTTTTATAAATCTTTTATATAACTACTACTGTTTATGCAGTACCCTTCTTACTTATACTAAAATTAATATAGTCTAAACAATTATTTACAATCCTTTTTTTTTTATTCGTTTGTTTATTCCGCCGTGCATTCTATCATATTATATAATAACTCTGTTGATACATTATTCATATCCAATTTCTTATCTAGGTCGTCGACATAAAGATGCGATGCACTTATGCTAGATTTTAATGTATTACATATTATATACAATAACTAGAAATCTGTGATTTTGTACGTCTTACCTACACTGAGTGTCTAAGCATTTTTTTGTCTGTTTTTTTTTTTTTTTTCCTCACTTAATCGAATTTTATTTCCTTTTTCTCTTATTTTGTTTTACTTCTTTTCTCTATATCTTTTTTTTTAAAATTAATGTTATAGCCATTTCCTTTTTTTTTTTACAATTCAGTTACTAATCTGCCTACTACTTATCTTACTTACCTACATACAGTATATATCTATATTTACACACTCGCGTGCATATATTTTCATCGGTATCGAGTTACTTACTACTATCTATATTATGCTGTGCAAATATGTCTAACATATAAACTATATATTTGCTCCCATTTTCCTTGCTTACAATTCTTAATACTGTGAGTGCAAATTCCATGAATATAGTTCGGCAATTGTTGTCCTGCATTATCATAAAAAAGTTATCTTTCCTAATTGTCATTCCCATGCTGCATTCGGAATGAAATCTTCTTTTGCTAAAGCGTGGGCAATCAATAAGTAAATGTTCAACTGTTTGTTCTAAGTTTTCGTCGCAACTGCAGCCTGGGGATGACGAGAGCTTATATTATATAAATAGGCTTTATTTCCACCGTGACCAGTGAACAGATGGATAGTTAAATTAGACATTTTTATAGTTTTTAATATTTTATATGCTATTACAATGTTGGGGAAAAAGATCTTTGTTAGATTACTGGTAGGAGATTCTTCATATCTTCTTTGCCAGACTTGCAGAGTGGAGTTCCTGATGAGGTGCTTTGCATAGGACAATGGGACTTTGTCATATGCTGGTCTTTGTTTGTTTTTTTTTATTGCAGCTCGTTTGGCTAGTTCATCTGCCCTCTCGTTACCTTGGATACCACTGTGTGCTTTTATCCAATACAGCATTATGTTTTTTTTTTTTTTTTTTTTTTTTCGTTACATTCCATTGCCGTTATTATTTCTTGGATTTCAGCAGCGATTGGATTCAGAGATGATGGATCGCAAATGGTTATGATTGCCGATCTTGAGTCACTTAGTATGTTAGCTCCTTGGTATTTTTTTTTTTCAGCTACATATTTAACGGCTCTCAGAATTGCTATCATCTCCGCCTGAAAGACACTACAGTAGTTTTCCAGTCTAAATGTAATTGTTTTTGTTTCAGCTCCGTTTTTGCCAGACCGATACAGCTGCACCTACTTTATTTTCGATCTTGCTGCCGTCAGTGAATATTTTCGGCCAATTGTTTTTAATTTCGTCTATTTCATTCTGGTTGTTTATGAGTTGAAATTGTCGCTCTGTTCTTTCGGAGGGATGAGGCAGGTTGTAAGGACTTACTCTTTTTTCTAATTGCCTATCTGGTAGGTGTTCAATAGGTTTACCTCGCTTGATATCATAGATGTTAGCATTCTCTTTAGCCCTTAATGCTAGCGGTATTATTTGCGAAAGTAGTGTGCTGGAGATTAGAGAATTGGTTAGGTTAGGTTAGGTTAGGTTAGGTTAGGTTAGGTTAGGTTGAGCCGGACGCTCGGTGCCACCACTGCGTCCATTGCGGGGAGGACACGGCGCAACACACGCTCGCAGGAGCAGCGCCGTGTCCTCACAAATGTAGTAGGAGGCGATTTGTCGCTGTCGGCCTTGGTGCGGAGTATGGTCGGTAGCGCAGAATCGTGGGATGCAGTGGTGTCCTTCTGTGAGGACGTGATGTCGCAGAAGGAAACTGCGGAACGGGAGAGGGAGATCTCGACTCCCTTCCCTGGCCGCAGAAGGCGCACCGGGCGCAGGAGAAGGGCGGACAACGCCCTTTTCCAGCCCCCATGAATAAGTCCAGGGGCGAGGGACTAGGGGAAGCCCCCGCCCCCTATTCGATGGACCCGAGGCGGAGGCACGCGAGGGTGTCGGCGCGTGCCTCTGAGGTGATACAGGGGGTAGTTGAACACCTCACTACCCCGTGCAGGAGACGAGGCCCGTACAGACCGGGCCAGCACTAGTGTGGGGCTGCGGAAGAATTTGGATTCTCGCGGCCACGCGCGTGCACGTGCGAGGAGACACCGGGGTGGTTTTAGCCGGTAAGAGTCCGGCACACCCCTCCGCCTGTCCCCAGGCAGAGGCAGTCCATGAGGATTTCCCCTCCGTAAAAAAAAAAAAGGTTAGGTTAGGTTAGGTTAGGTTAGGTTAGGTTAGGTTAGGTTAGGTTAGGTTAGGTTAGGTTAGGTTTTTTTTTTTTTCCAATAAGTTTACTCTACAGACTCGAAGTCCGTACCTTTTTTTGCTTTACTTTATTTTATTAACTTTTAAAATACTGTTATAAATGTACTCCTTACACTACTTACATTTCTTAAATATTTAAGCCTAAGCAGTGAGTTCACATATATATGTTTATATATTTTTTTTTTTTTTTTATTTCTATTGTCTTACATTCTTAAGATCTACAAACTGATATGCTTACATGCGACATGCACGTACACGCTATATTTTTTTTTTCACACTTTTTTTGTGTATTATTATTTTTTTTTTTTTTATTTATGTCTATTGTCTTACATTCTTAAGATCTACAAACTGATATGCTTACATGCGACATGCACTTACACGCAATATTTTTTTTTTTGGAATCTTTTTTTTTTTTTGTTAATTAAACATAATAATTGTCGACCCCCTTTGTGTTTCTATATATATTTTTTTCCCTTTTTTTTTTTTTCCCCTCATGTAGTTATCAACATAATCTACATACTTAATGTATATGGCCTTACATGCTATGTTAATTTATTATATTACCAGATTTTTCCTTTTTTTTCCCCTTTTCCTTGTACTTAATGTCGTGGAGAGTGCTCCATCTTTAACTGTTTGTGATATCTGTTGACAGGGCTTCCACAATAGCTTCGTCTCTGTTTCTAATTGCCATTTTCAGATTATATTCTTTGATTCTTTTCGTTGTCGCAGCCATTGCGCTCTCAATCAGCCTCCCAGTTGCATCGTCGCAAACGTCCGTGTAATAAACACAGCTTTCTGTGTGCCTGGACACTGCCACTACTGCGTGTTGGACGCTGTCATAAATTTTGAGCTTCTCTGTTGTTGTCCTCATTATGACCACTCTCCCGTATGTGAGACCTTGGGCCTCATGTACGGTTAAAATTCGCGACCCAGGACCCGAACCATATCCCTGGCTGGTAAAGGACTCCTTTTCTGCTTGCGTAAATGCAAGATATAAGGTGTCGGGCAGGGTACCTGGTATGACGACTCCCGTGTACCTCTTCCTTTCTAGTGAGTGCACCTGAGATCTGGATGAGTAAATGCCACTGTAGATTTCATTCAGGGCATATGCCACATCCATCGGATTCCGGTGCGTACACAGGAGTTCTTGGCTGATAGTGGTCACGAGGCTTGGGCGAGTATATTGCATCGCAAAGAGGTTTTCCCTGTCGATATAAGGGAGTTGATTGATGTCACCAATAAGCAGTATTTTTTCCGCTCCACTTAGTCGCATTGCCATTACTATGGCCCCGAAATGGTTCATGAGAGCTTCGTCGACTAAAAGTCGAGTACATCTTCCCTTTTGCCTCCTCATACCATTTACTAAAACTGAGGCCATAGTGCGCACTTTTGTTTTTGCGTCAGTGGCTATGCGGTTGGCTAACTTTTCTCTAAGATCTTTAGCTGCTTCTGTTGTTGTTGTGACAATCAAATCATCCTCCGCATCGAATTGGTTTATAACCCAAGTTGTTTTGCCACATCCCGGGACTCCATTGACCCAATTTATCGTCGGCACCGTCCAGTTTTCCCAAGAATCTCCCAATGCACAGGCTCCCGAGATAGTTTCCGCCATTTTTAGGATCCTGTCCTCTAGCATCACCCTGGTACAACGGGCGGTGACCACAATAGGGTCGTTGGGGGGGGGGTTTGAATACTAATCTTCCCTGTCGTTCTGTCTCCTCCTCATCCAAGGCTACGAAGCCCGCTGACCCGCTATAAGCCGCCATGTGATGACCCATTTTACCTCTTATGACAGTAGATGTTTTGTTGTCATAAATTGCGGCCTCTGCTTCCTCGAGCTGCACCCCAAGGAACTCATGACTACCGAGGTGGAAACTTTGTAAGATATTCTTGCAAGTAGTTTGGTTCACCTCAAGAGTTGCTTTTATGAGGGCCTTAAACTCTAAGAAAGCGTTGATTATGTGGTCTTTAGGCTCGACCGCTGGTAGAAGTCTTGGAGGGCTGACACGTCCCGAACAGGGTCTAGTGTGGGTGGGTTTGGATTTCTTGAGTACTCTTGGAGGCTCTCTTATTAGGTTATCGGCTTGTCTTAACTTGCTCAACTTTCGCATTGCTCTTCCTGGAATGCTCTGGGCCGCTGCACTGATGGTTTTAATTAGTGCACTTACCCCGCTTTGTGACTCAGAACTTTTGCTAAGTTTTTCCCTGACTGCGGCCCTTTCTTTGGCCGTTTTCAGTTGCAGGCGTTCTGAGCCACTAAGTGTCTCTGGATTTGCTACAAGATGTTGGGTTGCCTTTCCTGAGTCGTGATGTTTGAGGAAGCTCAGGTTTTCGCCCCTATCCTCATACACGACTATTTCATGTTTGTTTGAGGCTTTTATACAACCAAAGTGGTCCATGACTTCACCTTTCTCATATAGGACCACCATGGCATCCACACTTATGATGCGGGGTATGACAGATGTCTCTTCCTCACCGAGTCTCGTTAGCAGTGAGCATGCCTGGGCGAATGGGGTTTTTTCTTCGCTCCATGTGAACAGCAAGATCGTTTTGTTTTTCGATCTTACTATTCGACATCGTTGCTTTGCAACCTCTATTTCAACTAGCGCCTCATATGTTTTGCGCTTCATGCTCGTTTTGAGAGTACTGCCGTTTAGTAAGCTTGCGAGACCGGGAGATATTTTGAAATAGTTTCGGCCAGTTGTTAAGCAAAAACTTAAGCCGAAACGCTCTGTGTTGTTATCCATGAAGAGAGCTACTCCTCGAATTCTCAGGCCTGGGTTACCTCTTTCAGCGCATGCAAGTAGCTGATGGTCCGCTTTATTGGCTGGGATGCTCTTCTCCTTTACGGAGACCTCTGCGAATTCCGCAACAGTTTGCTGCTCCCTGGGGAATGGATAGTTCATGGCGTTACGCTTTGCAGCAGCGCGAAAGATGGACTCCACGAATGCCAGAAATTTGGGCCTTTTTTCTTCGTCTTCGATGATTTTGTGTAGGTCAGACTTGTCAAGATTGGTGTTTATGCAAAACTCGAGATCCAGACGTGCCGCCTGATAGCGGGGACACTCCAGAATCACATGCCACACTGACTCACTTACATTGGGATCGCACTCGCACCCTGGTGTATCCTTAAGCTTAAAGCGGTGCAAGTACTCCGCAATTCCACCATGTCCTGTTAACACTTGTACCTGTGTGGGTGTCAACTTCGTCTTTCTCACTATCCGGTATGCTATTGCAACATCCGGTAGGAATATTTTGGTGACTTGCCCAGTGGTCGAGGTCTCGTATCTGTCCTGCCAGATTCGAACGGTTTCCTCTCTGATTTTCTTTTTAACGTAGGACATGGGGATTTTGTCGTAGTCTGGAGTGGCTGTCTCCCGGAGTGCCGCCGCCTTGGCAAGCTCATCAGCTCTCTCATTTCCAGACGTGCCTACATGAGCCCTCAACCAAAACAGCCGTATCACTCTTCCCTCTTTTCTCATCTTCCCTATGCTTTCTTGAATGGCCTTTGATAGGGGGTGGCTTGCTTTAGGGTTTGCCAGCAGATCGAGCGAAGATCTTGAGTCACTCATAATGTTAACAACAGGTTTAGTGCTCGATTCAGCTAGTTTGGTCGCCCTGAGCAAGGCATAGAGCTCGGATTGGAAGACTGTACAGGATGGATCCAGTCTAAAGGTGGAACTACTGATCTCCCTACCATCTTCCCACCACGTTAAAGCTGCTCCGACCCTCCCTTCTATCTTACTTCCATCGGTGTATATGTGAGGGCCGGTTAGTTGGTGGAGGTTTGTGTTTCCGATTGTTTCCAGTAGCTCATATTCCAATTTGACGAGTTTAGAGGGATGAGGTTGATCCAAGTGATTTACATGGTTTTCAAGCTCTCTTCCTGGTGGTAAATAGTCCAGTGTGCCTTGTTTCCTGGTTTGGTACAAGCTGGACGCTTCTTTTATTCTCAGGTCTAACGGAAGCAGACCCGAGATGGCAAGCGCGGAAGTGAGCGATACCGTGCGGTACGCTTTACAGATCTTCTGCGCGAAGCCCCTTTGCAACGTGTTTAGTTGGTCTTTGATCATCTGAAGTTCTGTTGCTGAGGACCACGCGCTCGAAGCGTACATCACTATAGGTTCGACGACTGCAACGTATATTGTCCTTACAATCTCACCATTGAGACCCCAGGTCACCTTGGCCGCGCATGCAAGCTGTTTGTATATGTCAGCCGCTTTTTTGCATACGGCTGCTACATGCGGTTTAAAGGTGAGTCCACGGTCAATGATGAGACCGAGTACTTTAATTTCCTCTACGAGGTTTACTCTGCTGCCGGACATTTGCAGGTTGGGGAGGTCAAATTTAAGTTTTTTTTTTAGGTTTTTTAGGGCAGTCGGTACTGAACGCATTATGGTCGTTCTTCCGCAAACCAGAGTGTGAGCAGTTGCAGCACTGCGGTTCATTTCCTGCTGTAAAATCTGCGCATTTCTCGCGCAGATGCGGTCCTCCACAGTGACTACATCTGTCCACACTCTCGGTGCAAAATTTCCGACCATGTCCGAACGCAAGACACTTCGTGCATTGGATGAGCGGGGACTGGTCCTCGACTCTGACCCTTTGAAGGTCCAGATAGAGGGCTCCAGCCTCCGTCATCCTCCGCCATACGTTGGGCTTTACCTGCAGAATGATGTGTACTGTTTTGGGATTTCTTGTGCGTTTTTTTATATTTTATCACAATTTCCATGTCCCCTTCTGGTAGGCCCACAAAGATGTCTTTGTTCTGAGCGTGGAGCGCCTTGATTATTTCATCATCACAAACACATCTTTCAAGACAACGAGAGGGTTTTTGTTTTTCATGGGCGCTACTATCAGTCCATCTCCGCGACTCTCTATCATTTCCTGGACTTTCTTCCTTTCTTCCTCGGTGTCGCAGCCTAATATGACCGTCTGGTTCTTGGCCTTTCTAACTCTGTTAATTTTGAGGCCAGTGCCTCTGGCCCTTTTCCGCCTAACCTTTCGCCCTTTTCACCCTGGCGAGCACCTCGTCAGCAGTCTCCAGACCACTTTTGAATGTGACCGCCATCGAGTGTAGTGCAGGGTGGTGGACGGGTTTGGCTGCTGCGACGCTGGCATATGACTTAGGTACTGGGGCTATATTTAGTTCACATGCCAGTCCTTTTGCGACTTCCATTAGTTCTTGTTTGGCTGCGACGACATCATCGGCAATACCACCGACAAGATCTTTAAAGAGAGCGTGCGTTCGACTCTCGACTTCCACGGTCGTTTGGTCTATAGCAGCTCTGGTTTCGTCGATCCTGTCGATGATCTTGTCGATCATGTCGGAGCCTCGGTCGTTGTTACCATTATGGAGTCCTACTATGTCCGTTTTCAGACTCTGTTCAATATCGTTCAGTCGCTCGGTCAGTATTTCTTCCACCTCTCCCAGTTTCTTCAAGATAACATCCTGCCCATCGGAAGATGAGGTCTTTATTGGTGACCTTGTTTTTGGAACCTCTTCTTCGAGACTTTTGATACGCCTACTGAGCTCGAAGATTGTTCGTATGCCCTTATCTGATTGCACCTCCAGGAAATGTTTAATGTCTCTCCTCATCTGAGGGTACTCATGAACTTTCGAGGGTATATCCTCGAAGGTTTTCATTATCTCCTGGAGGAGTTGCTCACTCGATAGTGCAGCGTAGTTTTGTTGTTGCTTTTTATATAGGTCCATGTTATCGAGTGACCTTCTTTTGGCGTCTGGTCTTTTGATAAAAGTCCTAGCGGCGTCCTGCGCTGCTGCGGTTGTGGTAGCAGGGCTAGGAGTGGTGTGCTTTTTGGCAGCGCCAGAGGTCGTGGGTGTGCGGTACATATTAATTATGTGGGTGTGTATGAGTGCGGTGTATAGTGTAGGTTATTGTAAGTGGACCGGGGAAAGTTGTCCCTTTATAAAATGATTTTTAGACCCTGTAAAGGGGGGTCTGTGTCAAGTATAAATAAAGACTAACCTATCCTATATATATGTTAATAAAACTAGCCTATCTTATTTTAATGAGGGAGAGTCCAGCTCTTTTAAGTTATTTTTAACCTTTACTAATGTAAAGAAGCTTGAGCTAGGGCTTATAAGCCTTCTGGACCTGATTCCCACCAAAATTTAAAAGTCAAAAAAATATATCAAAAATAAAAAATAAAAATTTTTTTGACTCTACCTAGAGTCAATCCAAGTAACTACAGTGATAGATCTCTCCGAGCCCTCTCGTTTGAATCCAAACACGACTGTCCCAGCCTAAGGGGATCCGCAGAAAAAGCAATCCAAATTTCTGGCCACCGATCCAAGATGGCCACCAGAATCCGGTAACAAGCCGTTTCTCCGCAACCACCCGTCCAAAACCTGCCGTGCTTGGGGTCTCCCAACTGGGCTCGACGAGATCTACAACTTAATGAGGGTTGTAACCCTATGGCACCAAAATGCTTGAAAAGTAGTGAGGCAGGTGGAGACCGTCCCTCTGAACTCCACCAAGAAAACCGCAACTCGCTACGACTCTTAGGCCCGTATTAATAAACGCTACTCAGCTCAAGTACACGCACTTGAGTACAATGTTGAGTTTATGACCTTATTAATAAACCTAACTCAAGATAAGGCTTAGGTTTACGATATCAGCTGAGTGACGTACTGATTAATAAACGAAACTCGCCTCTTAAGTGTGTGTACTTGAGATATGCTTGAGATGCTAAAATGTGAGTGCGGGCAGTCCGTGACTTGAGATCATTACTGTTGACATGGAGATGGAAAATATTTTAAGAGAAATTAATTATTACGATAATACTGAGTACTATGACGATATTTTTCGGCCTTTGTGATATCGTTTACCAAAATTTTATATAAGGGATGCATCCGATCCTTTTAAGTTACCAAGAGAACAATTTAAAAAGCGATACAGATTTGGTCAAGAGGCGGTAATATATATTGTTCATTAATAAAAAACTTATTTGCAAAAGTAAATAACAGAGATCTTCCAATTTCACCAGAAATAGCCGTCTTATTAACTTTGAGGTTTTATGCCACAGCATCATTTCAGGTATGTACATATTGTATATTTATTAAGGTAGGTATGATTTTATTCATTGTTGAAATTAATATAATGTATTAAATTTCAAAGTAGGTAATGAGAGCAATTACGACCTTTTCTGCCACCAAGGCGCAGTCCCTTAAAAATGAGGTGTAATATTTGACAGATTTCATATTGGAGAAGTTAATTTGTTCAAAAATATACTTTCTGTACTTTTAGTTCTATTGTATATTAATTAGATTTAAAAATAAATAAACTGAACCACAGATATTCATAAAAGTAGAAAAAGATTTAGATCAAAGTTACGTACAAGATGTTGTTTTCAAGTGTCAAAAATAATACGTCAGTTTTATATTTGAGACTGACGCTGTCGTCGATTTGCGTTAGGTTATTTGTACATATTGAATTAATTAGTAAATATTTAGTTCGTATTTAGAAAGATATACAGAATAGTTTCAAAAATTTAAGCTTTTCGTAAGTAGAAAACAACCATATAACGTGATACAGTTCTATTTATTTTATTTATATCAAAATAAAGGTATTCAATAAACCTCATGATATAGCAAAAATGAAACGTGATGAATGATATTCTAACGTCGATCTGTATGACGTAATCATTCACGAGATCAAGCCCTCAAGTCACAGAACAGTATCCCTAAGTACAATGTCTTAAGGACCTCATCTTGGTAACTGAGATACTGTTTTTATGTGTTTATTAATTAGCAACGATCTTAAGATGCTGATATCATAATGAGAGCGTATCAAATGATTACGCACTTGAGCTCGTCGTTGAGTAACGTTTATTAATACAAGCCTTAGATCTCAAGTTACGTCAATTTTAAATTTTTCAAAATGGCCGCCAATTCAGACCACTATCCGTTATTTCAGGCGGCTTTCAACCGATTTGGGCCGTGTTTGGGCTCATTTAAAACGTCTCGGTGTCAAGATAATAGGTAAATAAATATTTTGGCGTTTTAAGCCCCCCTTTAAATAAATTTTTAGCAAAAATTGTAAAACTTTTTACAAAATTTTGATTTTTTGGCCAATTTTAATATTTAAAATTCTATAAAAATTTATGTACAATACTACAGGTATTTTTAATTTATAAATATATTTTTATACTAGATACACGTTATAATAGGGTAGCACGTGGTCAACAAATTAATTTAAAAAATTCTAATTCAATAAACTACTTACAATAAAAATCTGAAAAATTTTGTGTGCCTTTATAATATCAATCTTAACACTATTTCAGTATAAAAATTCTGGGTCTTCGCTTTAAATTTTAAATTATATAATTTTGAAAATTCCACAAAATTTAAAAGTTCAATTATTCCGCAGCCACTTAACTTATTAAAATTCCGAAAGTTGCTCCCGGCTCCCCTCCACGCTGGCTATCAGAATGCGACTTCAAAAGTAGCCGCACGATTCTCCTTCTCGAAACACGTGCCCACGTGGTACTTGTTTTTTTGCCTTTTTTCTCCGAGACTATCGCTCAGAAAATTTCCAAATTTTTAACACGTGTAGGGGCCGTGTGTAGGTTCAAGGCCACACTTTAAAAAACTAGGGTTACAGCGCTTAAACACTCAGCGTTTCAATTTTAAAATTTGAAATTTTCGAAATTTCACTTTTTTCACTATAACTTTGTCACTTTCACTCCGATTTAAAAATTTTTAATTTGCACGACTATAAGCCGCAAGTTGAGACGCGTCTTTTGGTGTATAGCACACAAAAATCGGACGTAAAAAACCTACTTAAACTAATTTTTAAGCGCGGAGCAACTCAGAAACGTGGCGTTCGGGACGGCAGTTGGCACCGGACTGGGTTAGGTTAGGTTAGGTTAGGTTAGGTTAGGTTAGGTTAGGTTAGGTTAGGTTAAGTTAGGTTAGGTTAGGTTAGGTTAGGTTAGGTTAGGTTAGGTTAGGTTTTTTTTTTCCCACAAATATCATCACTTTTGTGGGAGTTGGCAATGTTTTTCATTTGCCGTTCTGCTATTTGATACAGAACATTTGTGCGCTGTGGGAATTCTTGGAGATGTTTTATAAATATTTATTTTACATGTTTTGAGTTCAAAATTATTCTGTTCCGTTAAATTTCTTGAGACTTTTTATTATACTATTAATATGGTGTAGAAACGTTTCAAATGTGCTTTCCTTTTTAATAATTTCTTCAATGGAGAAGGGTTGTACTTTAAAATTGGCGCAAGTTATCGTATGGGTTAGACGTGTAGCTTGGAATTTTGGACAATCATTAAGTAAATGGAAAATTGACTGTACTGCAGTGTCGTCGCAAGGGCATGTGTTATTTTCCACTATTTTAAATCTATGAAGGTACTCTTTGTGGTAGCCGTGACCTGTAAGAATTTGTGTTAGTGTGAATGAGTGCTTGGTGACTTGGTATAATTCTTGTATGTGTGTAAGTGTAGGGAGCCATTTTCTGGTTATTTCACCTTTCATGTTATCTTGGTAAAATTGTTCGGAAGCTACTTTACTATCTTGTTGAGCAAGTTTTCTTACGAAGCTAATTGGAAATTTTATGAGAATAGGGACGTTATGGCTTGTGGCTGCAGCTTTGGCTGCCAGGTCAGCAGCTTCGTTACCAGCTATACCTGTGTGGGCTTTGACCCAAATGAAATTAACTGATAAGCTGTGGTTGTCTAGCATTCTGTGGATGTTGGTAACTATTTGGTTTGTACTATTGGGGTTACCGATTTCTTGTAGTCCAGATTTGCTGTCAGTCAGAATAGCTGCATTCGGAATGTGTTTATCTGCAAGCCACACACAAGCTTGTTCTATGGCTTTCAACTCAGCTTGAAACACCGAGCAAGAACTATGGAGTTTTAGTTTTCTAGTTATAATTTTACCATTGGGGCAATATACAACAAAAGCTCCCCCAACCTTTTCGTCGTGTCTACTACCATCTGTGTAGATGTGATGAGTGTTTTCGAGGAGAATCTGATTGACTTCTTGAGCGTTATTGGCTTCTTGGTAATGGATAATTTTGCGACGAGATGGATGTAATCGTTCTTCTGGTTTCGATGGTGTGTCTAAACTAATGTCTGTTGGAAGATATTTGCTTGTGCCTGTTAGTTTCGTTGTTTCGATGATTGCCAGTTCATTAATTTTAATGTGTATAGGAGTCAGCCTTGCCAGTGCTATTGCATTGATGGTATTTACGGTTCTAAAACCTTTAATTATTTTTATAGCAAAACCACGTTGCAGGGATAGCAGCTTGTCTCTTACATGTTTATATTTTAATGCCGAGTGCCATATGCTGGGCGCGTAACAGATAATTGGCTCAATAACATTTTTATATATAATCTCAATATTTTCGGATTGTATTCCCCAAGTAGGTCGGATATATTTTAATAATTTGTTATATATACTTCTTGTTTTGACCAATATATGATGAACATGTTGAATGAATTTTAGTTTTTTATCTATAATGATGCCTAGAATTTTTATATAATTTTCCAATTTGATGGGAGTGCCAGATACTGATATTTTTATTTTCTCAGCTTTACCTGTGAAGGCAATTGCTTGGGTTTTCTGAGGCCCAAATTTTAATTTGACTGACTCTCCCCAAATGGTGATTATATGGAGTGCCTTATTAATTATTTCCTGTAACTTTAAGGGGTCTTTGTCGTGAGCAATGAGCGTAACGTCATCAGCAAAGGCTTGAATATGACATCCTTCGGGCAAGTCCTTTTCAAGTAATTCATCCAAGATCAGGTTCCAAAATGTCGGTCCGCAAACTGAACCTTGGATGCATCCTCTACTCATGGCTTTGTTGGCACTGCTGCTTGAGAAATTTATGCTAACTGTTCGCTCGCTAAGGTAGTTTGTTATTAGTTTGTATATATTCTTGGGGCAATTAATTATGTGGAGTCTACGCAAAATAGCGGGCCACCAGGCATTGTCAAATGCCGCCTGAATATCCAAAGAGACAGCGGCAACTTGATCTCCCTTGATTTTACAATTTCTAACAAATGTAATCATATTATTAAGTGCTTCTGTCGTTGACCTTTGTTCCTTGAACCCATATTGTTTACTATTGAATTTGTTGTTAGTGTAAATAAAATGATTTAGTCGTTTGATGACCAACTTTTCAAGGAGTTTACCAAAAACATTAAGCAGTCCGATGGGGCGATAAGCTGAGATTTCAGTATAGTCAAGTTTGTTGGGCTTAGGAATAATAATTACTTGCGCATGTTTCCACTGTCTAGGGAATATTGATAAAGCTAGGCATCTATTCATGATATTCGTTATTAGTTCTGGGAATGTTTGAGTGAAACAGAAGCATATGTCGGAGGTAAGGTGATCTGGTCCAGGTGATTTTCGAGGGTTCATATCCTTGAGGTTATGGAGGACTTCATCAATAGTAAATGGAGGATCATCATTTGTATTCGGTGGAAATTTTATGGTTTGTCGGGTGACGGTTTGGGAACTATATGTGTCAATGGTGTCCTCTGGATAAAATTTTTGAAGAAATATATGGGCTGTTTCTTCAGAAGAAGTAGTATATTTGTTTGGTGCTATTTTGAGGGTGGAAGGTGGTAGGGTTGGGATTGAATTCTTCAGCAATCTATTTGTAACTGACCACACATCTTCCTTACCTTGTTTGTTGCAGAATTCACGGAAGTTTTCAGTTGAGGCCTTTCTGATTGCTTCGGCGTATTCCTTTCGGAGTTGGGTCTTGTTTGTAATTGCTTCGTTCATTGGAAGACGTTTTCGACTAAGTTTTTGAAGCAGGTGATGGTTGTCAAGAACTTTTCTTTTTAATTTTTCTAAGTCTTCGGTCCACCAAGAAGGGCGCTCAGGACGAATAGAAGAGTGGGGAAGATACTTTTTACAAATTTTGTGAATAAACGCGGTTATTTCATCAATAAAGTGTAGTAAGTTATTTGGATCTAAGGATAGGATGTCAATTTTGTTAAGTTGGGTCAGTTCAATTTCTCTGGAAAAGGCTTCGCTTAGTTTTTCCCATTGCTTAAAATTATTAGTATTATATTGGTAAGTCGATTTTTTCTTATTCTGACGGATATGATTTTTATTAAGGAAATATTCAAATTTGATACCATGGTGATCAGAGGAGGGACATATAGAATTATCTATTTGCCAATTAATAATATGATTCGAGATTGAGGATGAAGTTATGGTGAGATCAACGATGGAACCACGTAGAATTCCATCCGCTGTAGTTTCATATGTATGATCTGTGCCAGTATTATTGATGGTAAGATTGTGAGGAATAATAATATCAACTATTTCTTTACCTCTTTTATTCGCTGTGGGAGATCCCCAAAGTTGGTGCCAGCCATTTAGGTCTCCCGCGATAATATGAATGGCGTCTCCTGTTTCAATTATAAATTGTTCCAAGTGGTTCAATGTTTCATTTTCATCGTCTTTGGGCTCTACGTAAATGCTAGTTAGAAATATTCTTTTCCCAGAAGTGATGAGCTGTACTATACATAAATTTGGCGTTGAATATTTTGAAATCCCGAGGCAGCTGCCAAGACCTTCTTTAATCAGAATGCTAGCCTTTACATGACGGTTATGAGGAAATTGGTATGTTGTGTAGCCGGGTGTTTTGTTCATAATTGTATTATTTCCGATATATGGTTCATTTATAAAGACTACTTGTACACTATTTGAGCGACAATATGCTAATAATTCTTGTTGGGCATTATATCCTCGGCCCAAATTGCATTGGATGAATCTAATGCCATTATTAGACGTTTTATTGCAATTATTATTGAGATGTATTTTATTGCTCTGTTCAGATATGTTACTCTTTCTCTGATACTTATTCATTTGGTGATTAGTTTGTAAGTCCATAATCAGTAGATTCCTCTAATTTCTTTTTAATAGAGATGATTCTAGGGCACAGTTTTACATTTGTTGCATTATGTCTAATGTCGGCATTGGCGTTGGTCTTCAAATTATGTTTGTGGCAGTTGTAGCACTTTCGTTTTTCGTCAGAGGTTCTGTTTGGGCAGTCCATAATATTGTGGTCTTCTGAGGCACAAAACGCGCATGGGTGAATTGTTATGGCACATTTCGTTTTTGTATGTCCAAATTGTAAACACAGATGGCATTGAACAAATCTCGAGAAAGGCCCGACAAACACTCGTTGATGATTAATGGCTACTCGTCCGTATGTGGTAATAGTTGTGTAGTATTTAGGTGTCACTTCCAAAACTGCATTGTATAAAGCGTTATTCTTATTTGAAGTAAGGAAACAAAGACGTAATGCGTCCTCAGGGATCGAATTTTGGTAGGAAATAATTTCAATTAGTTCTTCTTTTGCCGTTTCTTTTGTAATTCCTTTAAGAATAATGAGAGGACTTCTATTTTTGGACTCTTCGGCTTGTAACCCTTCTACCTGATTAGTTTTGGTAATGGCTTCCTCGCATTGCTTGTAGTTTTCAAACTCTACGCGAATTTTCCCATTTGATATTGTTTGCATTTTAACAGGTGCATATTTTTCTTTCTTAAATGAAATGTTCTTTTTCCAGGTAGCGAGAATGTCGGAAGATTTTGCTGTAGGGTTTGTAGATTTGATAACAATTGCTGGTTTTTTTGGGGCAATAGATGCCACTTCCGCGTATGTAGGGCCAGGCGCATTGGAAGTGGGAGTTAGCACTTCTTTAAGCTTTTTGATTTCCTCTCTAACGCTGGTTAAAATATCATTTTTCAAAGACTGTTCCTCGACATGTGAAGCTTTCGCTGATAGTACAGTGGAAAGGCTGTTTGAGGCTCTTCGGATTTCTTCAGCTGCCAGATTTATAAGGCGTTTGTTAACAGCTGTGACGCTTTTTCCCTCGTTTACCGCGTTAGAGATACATGTGGTCAACTGATTGATAACTTCTATGTATGTGTCAAGATTTTTTATATTACTAACGTCGCAAGGAAGTCGTGGTATGTCTTTATCTAATGGAGCCATATTAAGGGGAAAAAATGAGGATCAAATAATACTTTTATACAATATAATAATACAAGTCTACTTAGGGAGGTAAAACCGGGAGGGTGGGTGGTCTATTTTTGTCGAAGCTAGGTGTTTTTACTCACAGGTGCAAGAAATACAAAAATCAATATAAATAAATAAATAAAAAATCGATATAAAAAAAAATCGATATAAAAAAAAAATCGATATAGGATTCCTACAAGTCTACTTAAATAGGAAAAACAGGGAGGGTGGGGGGGCGATTTTTTCCAGTTCTATATGTTTTATAAAGCAAATAAGAGTGCAGATGGTAGTTTCTACACTAGACGGACCTAATAAAAGCAAAAAGAGCGAAATAAATGAAGATTTGAAAAATTTTAAAAATTTTAGGAAATTACGAGTATAGGAAAACGAATTTTGTGGAAATAAATATTTTAGCGACAGAAATTTACTATAAAAACTATAGATAAATACGGGGGCCGGTTAAATACACTATATAAAAAGAAAATTTAAACGGAAAAGGCCACTTTTCAGCCGAGTTATGGATGAATACGTGTTTTTATTAATGAATTTACGTAATTAAGAGACGGAAAATATGAAAATTATATATATAACTTTAGGAATTAACCAAGAAAACTATATAGGATTACGGGGGGCAGTTAGTTACACTATTTAAATAAAAAAATTAAAAGGAAAAGGCCAATTTTCAGCCGTGCTATAGATGAATACGTGTTTTTATTGATGAATTTAAGAAAGAAATAGACTGAAAATATGAAAATTATATATATAACTTTAGGAATTAACCAAGAAAACTATATAGGATTACGGGGGGCAGTTAGTTACACTATTTAAATAGAAAATTTAAAAGGAAAAGGCCAATTTTCAGCCGTGCTATAGATGAATACGTGTTTTTATTGATGAATTTAAGAAAGTATAGACTGAAAATATGAAAATAAAATATATAACGTTACGAATTTACTGAGAAAACTATAAGGAAATGTGGGGAGCAATTAACTACACAATTTAAAAAAGATTTGAACGAAAAATACCAATTTTTAGAAAAGTTATTAGCGAATTTATAGTTGAGGTTAGGTTAGGTTAGGTTAGGTTAGGTTAGGTTAGGTTAGGTTAGGTTAGGTTAGGTTAGGTTAGGTTAGGTTAGGTTAGGTTAGGTTAGGTTAGGTTAGGTTAGGTTAGGTTAGGTTAGGTTAGGTTAGGTTAGGTTAGGTTAGGTTAGGTTAGGTTAGGTTAGGTTAGGTTAGGTTTAGTTAGGTTAGGTTAGGTTCCCTTGTGGAGTTGCCAGTCCTCCCATCGGGCGCGTCCCCAGGTGGCGGATAGGGGAATGCCACTCAGATATGAGTGGTAGCGGGAAACCGTCGCGGACCAAAACTGGCTGGGTTTGGGCGTACCTGTGGTTCCGAATGGAATCATAGGTACGAGGTACTTTTGTTGCTTCCCGTATCCTCTCCATTGAGAGGAACAGAGAATGTGACATGCGCGGTGAGATGCCAGGTGCACTCAACTTTTGCCGACGCCGGGCAGCGCGTCAGCGCGGGATTTTCAGGGACTACATCCTGAAAAAAAAGGAAATTGAATGGGCTCAGGGTTCCCTCACCCGGTCTCTGGGCAGGCATGGGAAGAACCTGTATCGACTCTGCCACCGTTCGAACCTCGGAATCCCTTTGGCGTGTCGTGGATCATGTCTCGCGGCGCCTGAGGGGCCGAGGGCTCTTGGCTTAACCGCCTGGAGTCGCGAGGATGATAACCTCTATAAAAAATCACCCGAAGCTCAAGCGTGGCACGCCGTGAGGAGCTGCATGGCTGATGGGTAAATGTTCAGTCGTTAGCGTTGCCCCCCGTCAGGGTACCGGCCGACACCCTTGACGGGTTATGCATAGGCTTATCCGGGCAAAGGGGGCTCTGCTCGGATGGACCGTTACTTCCTCCACACTCGTGGGAAAAAAAATGGAAAAATATAAAAATTATAAAACATCAGGAGGAGATAAGCAGGCTGGATCGGAATCAGATGCAAGCCTATGTAGCGATGTATCAAGGACAGTTTCTAAGTCTGGAGGTCGCTCCCGTGGGGCGAAAAAGAGACGTATTACAAAATCAATATCGTCCAGCGACAATGAAGCTTTTTTAAAAGAGACGAATTCTGAGACAGGAAAAGAGGTGACACCATTAATGGATAATTCTGGAGAGTTCGTAGTGCCAGGGCCTGAGGAAGCTCTTAGTATGGCTGAGAGGCAAGTGGAACAAATGGTTTGTGCTGCAAATCAAAAACGAACTGCCCTGGGGCTACCTAATTTAGTCGGAGATGACAACCGTTCGGCAATGGCTCTCAACCAACAGGTTCTCGACGATGTCGGAGTCATACTGATGGTAGCAGCCAAGTCGAGAAATCTGAAAGGCACATTTCAACGTGCCTTAAAGGATGCTGCCACGTCAATAAAAACAGTCGTGGAGGTCCTACATAAGAGGTCAGTGAATGAAGAAACGGCGAAATTGCAGGCTGAAAACACCTGCCTGCGCAGTGAATTAGAGGAGCTTCGTAAATAGCTATCTGAAATCCGGCTTGAAATGGCGAGGATCAATAAAACACCTGCTCCACCACCTCCTCAGGTGCGAGGAGACAAGGAAAGTGAGGAATTGATAAGTTCCATTATGCGCCAAGTTGGTGACATGATGAATGCGCGATTGGAGGCGCTTGAGGAGCGGCTTCTCCCAGAAAAGCGTGTTCGCCCTCCGCTGGCTGCTGATGTGCGCAGAGATGTAGTAAATGATGCAGACATACTACGGCGGAAGTCTGATACAATTACGAAGGCTGACAAATACGCCGTAAAAACAAGAATAGGCAACAAGAAAATTCCGGCGCTGGAAATACAAAGAGGAAACAGAAAGGGAAAGGGACACGAAGGGAGAACAACAGAAATGGCAACCAACCAGCCAACAGAATCACGCCCTCAACCTCCTGAGTCCACGGAAGAAGGATGGATCACAGTAGTGAGAAGAGGTAAAAAACGCAAGGCAGGAACCGTCAATCCTTCCAAGAGACCAGCATCTGTGAAACTGCGCTCCCCAAAATCCGCGGCTGTAGTTATAACACTGCAGTCCGGAGCTGAAGATCGTGGCCTCACTTATGCAAAGGTGCTGACAGAGGCTAGAAAGAAGATCGACCTTGCTAGCCTCGGTATCGAATCTCTGCGGTACCGACAGGCGGCCACTGGAGCCCGCATTTTAGAGATACCAGGAGCAACGAGCGGCGATAAAGCTGACTCCTTGGCTAAGATATTAAAGGAGTCGTTGCCTGAGGAGGTGGCTAGAGTATCTAGACCAACGAAATGTGCAGAGATGCGCATCTCTGGCCTGGACGACTCTATAACTACAGAGGAAGTTGTTGCTGCCATTGCACAGCAAGGGGAATGTCCTGCAGAAATGGTGAAAGTAGGCGAAATCCGCAGTACAAGCTCTGGCACTGGTACTATCTGGGTGAGCTGCCCGGTACCTGCAGCCAAGAAAGTTGAAGGGGGCGGGCGTCTTTTGATCGGATGGGTGGCAGCACAGGTGAAAATATTGCCACATAGACCATTACGGTGCTATAAGTGTCTGCATAATGGACATGTGCGCGCGCAGTGCACTTCAGATGTGGACCGTAGTAATGACTGCTACCGATGTGGCCAGACTGGCCATAAGTCAGCGAAGTGCACGGCTGCGCCAAAATGTTCCCTGTGTATTGCAGCAAACAGGCCGGCTGACCACGTACTGGGGAGCAAGAGGTGCTCGCCTCCAAAACAAAGAAGAAAGGGCGTTATAGTGGGTGAAAGGACCCCGCCTACGCAACCTCAAATGGAGGAGGCGATGGCAGTCCAGTAACATGATGGCTGATAATTGTAATTATCGTCTCCTTCAGGCCAACATCAACCACTGTGCCGGCGCACAGGATTTGCTTTTGCAGAGCATGGCACAGTGGATGATTGATATAGCGGTGGTCGGCGGGCCATACTTCGTCGCTTCCAGGAACAACTGGGTAGGTGACATCGATGGCTTAGTGGCCATCATATCGTCGACGGCTGCAGGCGTCCCACCTTCCACAATAGTTGCGAGAGGTAAGGGATATGTGGCAATTCTATGGAGGGAAATAATTCTCATTGGGTTATACTTCTCTCCAAACAGATGCCTTGCCGAATTTGAGACATTCTTGAGCGATTTGGGGGCTCTTATTGGGCAAATACTACCTCGCCCAGTACTTGTCATGGGAGACCTTAACGCTAAATCTACTGTCTGGGGTTCTCCTATGACTGATGCGCGTGGCGAGGCACTAGAGGACTGGGTGACTATAATGGGCCTAACAGTGCTGAATCAGGGATCGGTCTACACATGCGTGCGGAGACAGGAAGGATCTATCGTAGACGTCTCGTTTGCATCCCCTGCCACAGCAAGCCGCGTTCATGGCTGGAGAGTTTTGGAGAACGTGGAAACGTTGTCGGACCATCGTTACATTCGTTTCGATGTCTCCACTTCTCCAGAGACTCCGAGCGTCGGTCGTCCGGTCAGAAGACATATCCCATCATTAACCAAAAGATGGGTATTGAGAAGTATGAGTAGAGATGCTGTCATTGAAGCCTCTATTGTCCAATCGTGGCTGTCCCCACCAAATGGGCCTGTAGAGGTTGAGACGGAGACAACTTGGTTTCAGGATGCTATGACACACATCTGTGACGCAAGCATGCCCCGCGCCAAACACCCACCTCCTAGGCGCCAGGTGTACTGGTGGTCTGTAGAGATAGCAGTTTTACGCACTAACTGTGTGAAAGCGAGGCGCCTGTACGCCAGATATCGCAGAAGACGGCTTCGTAACGATACTGTAGAAGAACAGCTATACGAAAAGTATAGAGAATGCCGGAAAATTCTGCAGCTGTCCATTCGCGAGGCTAAGACACGCTCAAGAGAGGAGCTCTTAGAGACCCTCAACCAAGATCCATGGGGACGTCCGTATAAGATGGTCAGGGGCAAACTTCGATCTTGGGCGCCTCCACTCACGGAGAGTCTCCAACCTCAATTTGTTAAGGATGTGGTGAACGTGCTATTTCCAGATCGGGCAGAGTGGTTACCACCAGCAATGGCCTCTGTACAGGAGATGGAAGAAGGACAGAATGAGGTGCCACAAGTGTCGCAGGAGGAACTTGGTGCGGTAGTCTTAAAACTCCGAGCAAAAAAAAACAAAGCTCCAGGTCCCGACGGCATTCCTGGCCGCGCCTAGGTTTTAGCCCTCAAGGAACTAGGGGAACGATTCCGCAGGCTACTTGATGCCTGTCTGGAGATGGGACGGTTCCCATTACAGTGGAAAACGGGCAGGCTAGTCCTTCTGAAGAAGGATGGGTGCCCCGCCGACTCTCCCTCCGCCTACCGCCCTGTAGTATTGCTCGATGAAGCAGATAAGCTCTTCGAGCGAATAATAGCCCGTCGTCTTATCGGGCATCTCGAAGAGATGGGTCCCGATTTGTCAGACCAGCAGTTTGGCTTTTGAATGGGTCGGTCAACGATAGACCTTTAGAAATAGATTAAATGCGTCAAGGCCCATTCGGACGAGATTTTAGCAAGGGCGCCTTTGGGGTTTTATTGGCAGTGTCTATAGATATTGCCAACGCTTTCAACACCATGCCCTGGGAGTGCATCAGCGAGGCACTGAAGTACCACAAGGTGCCTCCCTATCTCAGACGAATAATCGGGAGCTATCTCTCTGAGCGATGTGTCTGCTATCCTGGGCGGGAAGGCAGGATATTAAGGAGAGTAATGTCGTGCGGCGTTCCACAAGGCTCGGTTTTAGGACCGCTTCTTTGGAACGTCGGTTATGACTGGGTGTTGCGGGGAGACCTTCCCCCGGGTGCTGGCATAATCTGCTATGCAGACGATACTCTGGTCACTGCCCGGGCGGTGACCTATGAGGTAGCCGTTCGTATTGCCACTACGTCAGTGGCACTGGTTGTTGGCAGAATTAGGATGTTGGGGCTGGAAGTGGCGTTAAGCAAGTCCCAGGCCATCTGCTTTCACAGGCCTCGAAAAGCACCGCCACAGGGATCCCACATCATTGTCAGTGATGTCCGTATTCAGGTTGGGTCTAATATGAGGTACCTTGGACTCATCCTGGATAGCCGTTGGAGCTTCCGCGAGCACTTTAGGTGCTTGGCCCCCCGGCTAATGAGAGCAACAGCTGCCTTAAAAAGGTTGCTACCCAATGTCGGAGGGCCCGATGCGAATTGCCGCCGTCTCTATTTGGGGGTGGTTCGGTCCATGGCTTTATATGGGGCCCCTATATGGGCTGGGGCTCTGACGGAAAGAACCATCGCCTTCCTGAGAAGGCCCCAGAGGGCGATGGCCGTCGGAGTCGTGCGAGGATACCGGACGATCTCCTTTGAGGCGGCATGCGTTTTGGCGGCGTCCCCACCCTGGGATATAGAGGCGGAGTTCCTTGCGTCTATGTACGATTGGCGCTTGGAACTTCGACACCGAGGATGTCCCCCCTCTCCCAGAGAGTGGCAATTGCGAAAGCTCCACACTCGGCAACTGGTGCTTGAAAAGTGGAAGGAGCGTCTAGCCCACCCGAAGGCAGGAAGCAGAACTGTCGATGCTGTTCTTCCGGTCATGTTAGACTGGACAAACAGGCGGCATGGGTCACTGACCTTCCGGCTGGTGCAGGTGCTTTCCGGGGATGGGTGCTTCGGTAAGTATCTGTGCCGTATAGCCGGAAGAGAGCCGACAACTGAGTGCCATCACTGTGGTAGCGACGAGGACACGGCGCAGCATACCCTTGAGGTTTGCCCGGCTTGGGCTGACTTGCGTCGGGACCTCGTGGCTGTAGTGGGGATGACCTCTCGCTCCCAGCTTTTATTAAAGCTATGGTTGGATGCGAGAGGGCGTGGAGTGCTGGGGTAACATTTTGCGAAAAAGTGATGTCACAAAAGGAAGTTGCGGAGAGGGAGAGGGAAAAGACGGCAACAATCCCAATCCGCAGCCGGAGAGCTGGGCGCCGGAGAAGAGCATATCAGGCTCTCTTCCACCCCCCCGTAATTGAGGCTTAGGGGGCGGACACAGGGGGCTGTCCGTCACCTATTATGCAGGGCCTCGAGGTGGCGCGTACGGTGTGATGGTACGCCCCTCCAAGAAGAAGTCGTCGAGTCGGAGCCTGTAAGGGCTGTTGCCGTCGGGATTGCGGTAGTATGCGAAAGCGTTCCCGTAGCCCTGACAAAAGGTGATGAGATGTAAACAGTGGGGTTTTAGCCGGTAGGAGTCCGGCATAACCTGTCTGACGCCTACACGACAGACGGGTATCCATGAGGATTTCCCCACGTAAAAAAAAAAAAAAAGGTTAGGTTAGGTTAGGTTAGGTTAGGTTAGGTTAGGTTAGGTTAGGTTTTTTTTTTTTTTATAATTATTATTTCTACTCTACAGACTCGTAGTCCGTACCCTTTATTACATTTTTTTTTTGTAATTGTTATGACATTACATATGTAGTTTCTAAGCTATAACATCTCTCCGCGTTTTTTGAATATACATTTTCCCATTAACATAGATTATAATATCATGCCTTATATCTAACGGTTAGTGTTCTTTTTTTTTTCCGCAATTTTTTTTTCTTATTCTTATTCTTTTTTTTTTTTTTGGTTTGTTTATTGTTCTTTTTTTTTTCTTTTTTTTTTCCATGCATCTTAAACTATGGTTTTAAAACTTTTGTCAATATACTTATAACTAAATTATAACTAATACATAATTTTTTTTTTCATGAATCTTAAACTATGGATATTAAACATCTTATACTCAATACTTAATTTATAACTAACATAACTATAATTCACAAAAATTTTCCAATTTTAATTGTAAGTAAAATTGTTGCGGTTATGTCATTTAACATCCGTTTGATTGTCGTTTATGCCGCTTCGTCTCGGACCACGTTCATAATGTTTCTTGCAACCTTTAAGTCTCGATGATGTATTGCCATTTTCATGTTGTAATCACTAATTCTGCTTGTGGTGGCAGCCTCGGCGCGCAAAATGAAACAGGCAATTGCATCTTCCTCACACCAATCGGTGTAGTAGATGCAATTGCTCGTATGGCGCGAGATTGCCACCACTGCATGAGGAATACTGTTATATAGGCGTTGTTTCTCTCTATTAGATCGCACGATTACCACCGTCTCGCTCACGAGCCCCTGAGCTTCATGTATGGTTAGAGTTCGCGATCCCTTCCCTTTTCCGTAGCCCTGGCTGATGAGATTTTCCTTTTCAGCCTGGGTGTGTCCCAAGTATAAGGTGTTTTCAAGGGACTTTGGGATCTGTGAACCCATGTACCTCTTTAGCTTTAGAGATCGCAACCTAGTATTGGATGAGTATATGCCATCATAGATTTCGTTTAGTGCATATGCTACATCCAGTGGGTTTCTGTGCGTGCAGAGCCATTCCTGGTTGATATTAGCCACTAGATTTGGACGAGTGTAGTGCAGTCGGAACAGATCGTGCCTGTCGAGGTTAGGTTAGGTTAGGTTAGGTTAGGTTAGGTTAGGTTAGGTTAGGTTAGGTTAGTTTAGGTTAGGTTAGGTTAGGTTAGGTTAGGTTAGGTTAGGTTAGGTTAGGTTAGGTTAGGTTAGGTTAGGTTAGGTTAGGTTAGGTTAGGTTAGGTTAGGTTTTTTTTTTTTTTTTTTTTTTTTTTAAACTCTCTGTTACTGCTGCTATACATGCAGCACCCTTTTCTACTGTCTTGTTTATTACTTATACTTATATGCCTCTTTTTTTTTTTTTTTTTTTTATATATATATATATTTTTCACTTAACAACTTAATTTATTCTTATTACTAATAGCCTACTTATCAAATTATATATCCTAACTTAAGATTTAACGTTTGATTTTTTTTTTTGCTTTTTTTTGTTTTTTTTTTCTCTGTTTTTTTTTCTATATTTTTTTTTTCTCTCAACCTTATCTTTTACTGTTTACAATTATTTTCCTTTAACATTTATTATTGTTACTGTTCATGTATTCGTTTCAAATTTACCATTACATATTGATATTTTATTCTATTATCATTCTCATTTATTCAACAGTATTCTAGATGGTAGAGATAACATTATTTTACTGTTTTCTTGCAATTATTGAAAAGTTATATAAAATATGGTACTTAAATTAAGTTTAATTAAGCTATTTAGTGCGCCACCCGTTATCTAATATAATGTACATCTACTTCTAAAATAATACTTTTTTTTCCTTACATTTTATTTTTACTTTTTTTTTCTTTTTTTTATTATTAATTTTCCTTGTCTATATATTATACATATTATTATGTTGTTATGGAATACTATTACAGCAAGTACCATTTACAACCATTTCCTATACTATGTTATACAATGAAAAATAATTATAGCTCTATATGTTTTTATTAATTGCTCGTCTACATTTATTATTAATATCTAACACATTTTTATTATATAATTACAAATCTATATATTTTTTTTTTAAATTAGATATCTACCTTCGATCCATTCGCTTTTCCTGCACACCTAACGACATATTCTGCATATTTAAGAAAATGGATACGGCAGTCATCGTTGTTAATTACATACTTTAAATTTGTTAAATTGATTGCAATTCCCATCCTATGTTCGCATTCCATTCTTTGAATAGTAAATCTAGGACAATCTATTAGCAGGTGTTCAATTTTTTCATCTACTTCATTACTGCAAACACAAAATGGGGATTGCGCCAACTTGAACTTAAACAAATAAGCCTTAAATCCTCCATGACCAGTTAATAATTGAGCTTTAATATTGTCCATTCTTATCTGTTTCAGTGTCTTGTGAGCTTCTTTTACGTCTGGGAAGAAATTTTTCGTGACCGCGCCTGTTGCTGCTTCGCTATATCGCTGCTGCCATTTCACGCAGGTGGAGTCCCTGGTTAGTCGCTTCGCGAAGGACAGCGGACACTTGTCATAAACTGGTGCTTGTTTGTTGGATAGTGCAGCCTTTTTGGCAAGCTCATCAGCCCTCTCGTTGCCAGGTATACCGATATGTGCCTTTATCCAGTAAAATTTTACCTCGCCGTCTTTATTTATTAATGATCTTCTGCGCTCTCTTATTTCAGCTGCCAGAGGATGGAGGGACGAGTTGTCGGTCAGACACTCAAGAGCTGAACGTGAGTCACTAAGGATTGTTCCTTTCCTCAATTCGTTGAACTTGCACATCATATCTAGCGCTTTTAGTATTGCGGTAAGCTCTGCCTGGTAAACGCTACAATAACTTTCTAGCCGAAAAGTAGACTTACGTATTTCCCTGCCATCTTTCCATACACTGACAGCGCCACCAACTTTCCCTTCCAGCTTGCTTCCATCCGTATATAGCCTTGGCTTAAAGGGGTCTATTGCTTGTTCCTGATCTGGAGAGCTTATAAGCTCAAAAGACATGCGACATCTTTCAGCAGGATGGGGTAGACAAAAAGAACTTATGGGTCTTTCGATGTCTCTTCCCGGAAGTTGGTTCATCGGCTTTCCCCGTTTTATTTCGTAGAGCGAAAGGCGTTCCATTGCTCTTAAGTCGAGAGGGAGTATACCTGCCAGTATAACACTAGACGTGAACGAGACTGTTCTTTGACCTTTACATATTTTGATTGCAAACATTCTTGTTATGCGCTCCAATCTTTTTTTCATGTATTCTTTTTTCATCGTCATAGCCCAGACATTTGCTGCATAAAGGATGGTTGGTTCAACTACTGCTATATATATTGTTTTCACTATATCAGAATTAAGTCCCCAATGAGCTTTAGCTGTTCTTGCTATCATTTTGTAAAGTTTTATTGCCTTCCCGAGGACTTCATCTAGATGTTCTACGAAGTTTAAATTTTTATCGATTGTAACGCCAAGTACTTTTAGACTTGTAGATGGCTGTATAATAATTTTGTCCATTTTAATTATAGGTAGTTCGTAAGATAACTTTTTGGTTATTACGATAGATTGGGTCTTATGTGGTGCAAAATTTAATTTGTGCGTTTTACCCCATGTCACTATTTTCTCTAAAGCCGGATTAAGTTTGTCTTCTACATCTTTTGCTGAGTTTCCTTTTGCGATGATAAGAATATCGTCGGCAAATGCCTGAAGATGTACATTCATATCTGAACTTAATTCAAGAAGGGGGTCGAGAAGGATGTTCCAGAGTATGGGTCCGCAAGTCGATCCTTGTATGCATCCTTTGGTAGTAGGTTTGGTGGCCATTGCTCCTGCATATTTCACTATAACACTCCTTGATGACAGATAGCTGGTAATGAGCCTCAGGTTGTGTATGTTCACATTTTTCCGTTGGATTTCTTTTATTATTTGGGGCCACCAAGCATTGTCAAAAGCCCCTTCTATGTCGAGGGACACCATAACAATTATCTTCTTTTCTTTTATGCCTTGTTTTATAACTGTCATTATGTCATATAGTGCGTCCTCTGTACTACGTTGTGGCATAAAATCATATTGTCGATTGCTGAATTTTCCTTCCTTTCCAAGCTGCCAGAGTAATCTGCCTACAAAGAGCTTTTCTAAAATTTTTTCCAAATACTGGCAACAAGCCAATTGGACGATATGCTTTAGGTACAGTGTAGTCTTCTTTTCCAGGCTTTGGAATAATTTTTATAATTGCTTTTTTTCCATGTCTTGGGGAAATAGCCTATTTCAAGACATTTATTATAAATAGCCAAAAGCGTCGATGGTGTTGTTTTATAGCTCTCATAACAGATATCTGACGTCATACCATCCTCCCCAGGTGCCTTTTTGGGATTCATTTTCTGAAATACCATCTCTATTTCTACTTCAGTGAATTTTATATAAGTAGTATCTGTGTAATTTTTGAGGCTTCTAATTATTATATCAACTTCTGCTCGGATGTTTCTTTGTTCTTCTGTATCTCTATTATAGTCATCATCAGGGTAAAACGTTTTTGCTAACAAAGAGGCCGACTCATTTGGGCTCAGAGTCCGTTCGCCAAAACGCAAGAGCTTGTCCTCGTTTGTAGTGCTGCATCTCCTAATAACTCTATAGACACTCTGCCATATTGTTTCTTTTTCCTGTTTTGAGCACAGTTCTTTCCAGCTTGTGTTCATCGTTGATATTATGTTATGAACGTATTTTTCTTTTGCTGTAATAAATTCTTGAACAATGTAGGGCTTTCGCTTTTCATTTGCATATTTTATTTTTCTTCTAAGTCGAATAACTTCTTTCCTCTCAATATCTAATTCTTTAGTCCACCAGGGGGTACTAGTTGTATATACCTTCTTGGAGATAAGTGGAATTGCTACTTGGCATGCAATGTGAACCTGTTCAATATAGGTTAGGTTAGGTTAGGTTAGGTTAGGTTAGGTTAGGTTAGGTTAGGTTAGGTTAGGTTAGGTTAGGTTAGGTTAGGTTAGGTTAGGTTAGGTTAGGTTAGGTTTATTATTGTATGTGTTGCTGTTTTCCTCTGACATAGGTGGTCAGAGACATTGTCAGCTCGACATGGACTTTTAATTCTAGTTTTTTATTTTCTTGTCCTTGCTATTGTATAGGGTGTAGAGGAATCCGGGTTTTCGTTCGGGAGTCCTTCTACTCTTAATCTAATGCTTACAAAATCTGATATTTAATTTTACAGTCCTTTTTTGTAAATTTGTCACTTAATTAATTACTTGATTAAAATTTATCTTAAAGTACATTATTGTTTTTTATTTAGAGCAACACACTATTCGTACATGATCATTATTACATTAATTACATTAAAAGCGGTTCTTTCTCTCTGAATATACTTTCTATATTCACAAGGAAGTCCCGAGTGGCTATCTTGCATTTGCAATTCTTGCCCTAAGTTTATTTTGGTGAATTAAAACAATTAAATTTCAATTAATATTAAGATAATAAATATCTTACAGTATAAAGTTTGATATAAAATTCCAAAAATTTAATATTTTTAAAATATATTATTTAATTTCGGTTATTTTTTACGACCCTATTGATTATTCCTTCGCAGAATTTAATGAATTTGTTTCGAGTAGTTTTATTGCCCAACAATGTTTGTAATTTAGCTTCTTCGAGTCTTTCTCCAATTAACATTTCAAAATCGTGCCTTTGTTTGCCGAACCTAGGACATTCCAAAAGTACGTGTAGCACTGTCTCTTCCACTTCTGGCTCACAGACGCATGAAGGGTTCTCCTTGCATTGGAATCGGTACAGATACTCGGAGAAACCACCATGCCCTAGTTACCTTATAGGCGTCTTTTACACATGGGAGGAATTTCTTTGTGATTCGACCCGTTTCACTCTCTGCGTATCTTTGGTTCCATTTTTCTACGGATTCTTCCCGGATGAGACGCTTTAAGTAGGAGACCGGGCACAGGTCGTAATCTGGCTTACCTTTTTTCTGCAGTGCGGCGAGCTTAGCCAATTCGTCAGCTCGTTCATTCCCTGCCAGACCCGCATGGGCTTTTATCCAAAAAAAGTTGAATGCTTTTTTTGTTGCTTTACGATGTTTTGTATATTTTTGCGGGTCTTTACTGCAAGGGAATGCTGGGAGTCGTGGTTTACAATGGTCTCGAGAGCTGATCTTGAATCACTGTAAACTCCAAAGCTTACTTCAGTGCTATTGAGAATTCGCTCAGTTGCACTGTATATGGCCAGTAATTCCGCCTGGTACACGGTACAGTAGTCCGACAGTTTAAGCTTTAGAGCTCTGATCTCGGCTTCACTATTCCAAATAGAAAGTGCTGCTCCGACCTTTCCCTCTATTTTGCTCCCGTCGGTAAATATTCGGAGACTCTGTGTGCTATTGAGTTTTGTTTCGTTCTCGTCTACCAGGCATATGAATTCCAGGTCCATATAAGATGCTGGGTGGGGCAGTTCCACAAAATTCACCCTTGTCTCCACCTCCCGGTCCCCCAGCAGCGACTGGAGCTTTCCTCTCTTAGCTACAAAGAGGGATGCTGCTTCCTGGACTCTTAGGTCCAGAGGAAGCAGGCCTGCCAGTGCAAGGGCCGAGTGTAGAGACACGGTACGATATGCTTTAATAATTTTCTGAGCGAATCCCCTTTGCACGGTGTTAAGAAGCTTTCGGACCCCAAGTTTGCTAACAGCTGGCGCCCACACACTCGCCGCATACAGCACCACCGGTTCCACAACTGCGACGTATATCGTCCTTACGATTTCTGATTGAAGACCCCAACTAATTTTAGCAGCCCTCGATAGTTGTGAGTAGAGATCTGTGGCCTTCCTGCAGACATTTCTGACGTGGCTTTTATATGTGAGCTTTCTGTCTACGGTAAGACCAAGCACTTTGATCTCTTCCGACATGCCAATGTCTATCCCGCCCATGCTCAGACGTGGTGAATCATATTTTAACTTGTTGGTTAATATCATAGCCTTGGTCTTTTGTGGCGCAAAGTTCAGTTTATTACGAATTCACCACATTCGAACATGCTCGAGAGCGGCATTTGCACGCCTCTGAATCTCGAGTGCCGTGTCCCCCGCAAACAGCAGGACGATATCGTCAGCAAAAGCCTGACACCGGTCAACCCTCGCCTCCAACTCCTTGAGAAGAGGGTCAAGAAGCAAATTCCACAGTATCGGTCCCCCTATGGAACCTTGTACGCACCCCTTTGAAGTGGCCCGATGGTGCTCTACACCAGCGTACCTGATGTTAACTTTTCTATCCTGGAGATAACTATCCATCAACCGTCGTATGTTTGTGGGGCATTTTTCCTCAGCCAATCGACATCTAATGGCCGGCCACCATGCACTATCGAAGGCTCCCTCTATGTCAAGTGATACCATGGTAATTATCTTTTTATTTCGTAGTTGCGTTTGTATATACTCCATCATGTCATAGAGGGAATCTTCGGTGCTTTTCTGTGGCGTGAAGCCGTATTGGCGAGTACTCATCCCGGGTTGAATTTGCCACTTTATCCTCCTGATAGTCATTTTCTCCAGGATTTTGCCCATAATTGATAGCAAGCCTATCGGTCTATAGGCTTTGGGGTGCGTATAATCCTCTTTCCCCGGTTTTCTCAGAACCACGACTACTGCTGCTTTCCACACAGTGGGAAAGTGCCCTAACTCTAAGCATTTGTTAGCTAGGCTCAGGTAAAGCTCAGGATTATGGAGGATAACTTGACGGCAAATATCAGCAGTAAATCCGTCCCCGCCCGGTGCCTTTTTTTGGGTTGAAGCTGTTGGTTGCGTGTTTTAGTTCAGCGACTGTAAATGGTGGGTCACAAGAATTATCTTGTGTCCCTTCATTGACTTTTTCTGCTAGTTCCCTAATACGCTGGTGTTCTGCGTTATCAGCTTCAACTAGGTCTTCCGGATAAAAGGTCTCAGCCAACATTTTTGCCGATTCGGTGTTATCGAGTATTTTCCCGTCTTTCAAAAGAGGCAGATCTTCGTGCCTTTTTGTAGTTCTGCCGATAACCCGATATATCCCGTCCCACAAACCTTCCCTGTCCTGTCTACTGCAGAACTCTTTCCAACTTTTTACCTGAGCCTTTTTTTGATTCATATTCATATGTATTTTTCGCTTCCAGGTGGTTAGGTTAGGTTAGGTTAGGTTAGGTTAGGTTAGGTTAGGTTAGGTTAGGTTAGGTTAGGTTAGGTTAGGTTAGGTTAGGTTTTTTTTTTTTTTTTTTTTTTAATTAAATTCGTTGGTTCGCTTGCGGGACTGATACGCATAGGAAATTCACTACATGATCGGCCGGAATTGCGAATGGGATACAATTCCTTTGCCAAGCATGTTTCAGTTTAAGTCTATTACTTTTGTGATTCACAATTTCAATTAGAACTCATTTATTTTAAATATTTTTACTATATACTGTTGAATGATTTCAGTTTATCGATTATGTAACTAGCATACTTCACAAACGATATTATTGCACCTTCTTTTGTTACAAGCTCCTGTATGTTGTATGGAGAGACTTTAAGCATCTGACAGTGTAATTCATGTTCCATGCGCTGTGCACCAAATCTGGGACAGCTTTTCAAAAGGTGGTCAATATTTTGTACACTATGGTTATTGCAAGGGCATGTGTCTGTGTTTGAAATCTTAAATCTGTATAAATATTCTCTGTGGAAACCATGGCCTGTGAGAATTTGGGTTAATTTAAAGTCAATTTTTGTTGTTTGCCAAAGTCGTTTAATGGAAAACAGGTCCGGTAAGAGCTCTTTTGTATGTTTCCCTTGTGGTGCACTGTGATATCGGTTTTGCCATTTATAGAGGTTGTCTTTTTTTATTTTTGCTTTAACAAAGCTTATGGGAAATTTTGTATAATCAAAATTTTTCTTTAAGTTGGCTGCGCTTTTTGCAGCTGCATCAGCTGCTTCATTTCCGGCAGAGCCTGCATGACCTTTTACCTATGTTATATCGACTGTACCATCTTCTCTTATTTTATTTATGTTTTTATGAATATTTGCAACTATTGGGTGAGTATTACTGCGGTTACATATTGATTGAATTGATGACATACTATCTGTGAAAATTTTTATATTTTTGATATTTCTCTTCAAAGACCACGTACAAGCTCTATCGATGGCAAAAAGCTCTGCCTGAAATACAGTGCAGCTATCATGTAATTTAAATTTTTTGGTTATTGTATTTTTATTTTTCGTTAGAACTACAAAAGAGGCGCCCACTCTTCCGTTCTCCAATTTACTTCCGTCTGTGTATATATTAATTGGTTGTGTAAAATTGTTTGGGTCTTCTTCTGAAGTTTGTAAACTGTCTGGCACTATTTTAACTCTGACAGCAGGATGTAGAAGATTTTGAATCGGTGTGGGCTTTTCAAGGGTTATATCATCGGGTAGATATTGGGTGATTCCGGAACTTCTAGTGTTTTCTATTTGATTTATTTCTGTAACTTTTAAGTCTAAAGGCATGAACTGGGAAAGTGCTAGCGCAGCATTCGTAGAGACTGTACGGAAGCCTCGGATGGCTTTGAGCGCAAACAAGCGTTGTGTTTTTTCCAACAATCGCTTGCAACTCTTTTTCTTTGCAGCATGGCCCCAAACACCAGCAGCGTATGTGATGATAGGTTCGATAACTTGGTGATAAATAATGCTTATATTTTCAGGTTGAATACCCCAGGTTGGTCTGCAGTAAATACACAGTTTGTGAAATATTTTTATGGCTTTATTTGTAACATATTTAATGTGACTGTTGAAAGTTAATTTTGTATCTACGATGACCCCTAATAATTTTATTTCTTTAACAAACGGAAGCAATATTTTGTTCATCATTAAATTAACTGACTTGGCTTTTGGGGTGAAAGCGATTGCCTGTGTCTTTTCAGGGCTAAAAGAGAGTTTGACTTTATCTCCCCATTGTACAATTTCGCATAGTGCTTGATTAGTAATAACTTCTAATTCGTTTTTATCGTGTGCGTGTGCAATAAGCAATACATCGTCCGCAAAGGCTTGGATGTGACAACCTGTTGGCAACTGAGTTTCCAAAAGTTCGTCGAGAATTAGATTCCAAAGAGTTGGTCCACAAGTTGATCCCTGTATACATCCCTTGGACATCATTTTGGTGACCTCAGTACCTCCGTAGTTCAGTGATACTTTCCTATTTTCTATATAATTACATATTAATCCGAAGATGTTACGAGAGCACTGAATGTATCGCAGTCTGTGAAGTAAGGCGGGCCACCAAGCGTTATCAAACGCTGCCTTGATATCCAAGGAGATGGCTATTACCTGTTGTTTATTCTCTTTAGCTTTTTGGATGGTTTTTATGGCATTGGCAATAGCTGCAGTTGTGTTAAGTTGCTCTTTGAAACCAAACTGTCGGTTGCTCATTCTGCCATCTCGTGTAGCCTGGTATTTGATTCTATTTATGAAAAGTTTTTCAAGTAATTTGCCAAACACGGGAAGAAAACCTATTGGGCGGAAAGAGTTTAAATTAGTACAATCAGATTTATTGGGTTTCGGAATGATTTTAACGTATGCGATTTTCCACTGTTGTGGAAAATATTGGAGGGACAAGCATCTGTTCATTATTTCTGTTATAAGTTTTGGATAGGCTATAGAAAATTGAGTGCAAATATCGGCTGTTAGATTATCGATACCAGGAGCTCGTTTGGGATTCATGTTTTGGATGCATTCTATAACTTCTTCTTTAACAAAGGGAGGGTCGTCATTTGTTTTTGGAAATAGTTCGCGATTTTTCCTGAGTTGTTCATGTGCGGGATTAGAGTCTGGACTGTCTTCAGGGTAGAAATGATTTAGTAGTGCCTTTGCGGTTTCTTTTTCATCATTAGTATAGCTGTTTCCTACTTTTAGAGTACTCGGTGAGCAATTAGACTTTGTCTCCTTTAAAAGTCTGTTGGTCACTGACCAAACATTCTCCTTACCTTGCCGTTCACAGAATTCTCTGAAGTTATCTGTTGATGTTCTCCGCAGCTCATCCCCGTACTCTTTCTTTTTTCTACTTCTTTCTTCTAACAGTTGGTCCAGGGCAAGCCCTTTGCGTTTGGTATGATGAATTTTATGATGGAGGGAGATAACATCTTTTTTCAGTTTTTCCAATTTGTCTGTCCACCATATGGGTTTACATTGGGTGACGTTGTTCTTCATTGGCATGGATGCTCGACAAGCTTCATGGATTGTACTGATAATTTTTGTAATAAAGGATTCTAATTCGTTGGTATTTAATGTGGGAATATCTACGTCTAGGCATCCGTTATTGCACATTTTGAGGTCTAAGACTGCCTTAAACTCTGCCCAGTTAGCTTTTTCACTTTTATACAGATATGTGGATGTGTTTTTTCTTTTTGTGGTGTTAACGTTAAATAGGTTGAGCGTAAATTCAATAGAATTATGTTGAGATAAGGGACAAGCCTCCAGGTTAACATTCCAGCTATTTATTTTCTCGTATATAGACCCTGAGGCAAAAGTTATGTCGATAATAGAGGAGCAATTTCTACCATGTGTGACGGTTTCAAACGTTGGGATGCTTCCTTGGTTGCAAATATACATATAATTTCCTATTATAAGTTCCGCCACTTCGCGACCTCTTTTGTTAGTTGTTTCACAACCCCATAGTGGGTGCCAACCATTAAAATCGCCACATATTATACGATGAGAGTCATTGGTTGATTTAAGAAAGGCGTCTAAGCGCTCAAGTGTTGCGTGTTCATCGTCTCGGGGCTCAACGTATGCTGATGCAATATATAATTTCCTTGTGCCTATTGTCATTTGGACAACGCAGAGGTTAGAAGTTGAAAACTGTGTCATACCTATTAACGTTCCACAATTATTTTTAGCTATTATGCAAGCTTTGACTTTTTTGGTCACCTGGGAATTGGTATATGCAAAGGCCTTGTATTGATTTCATTTTTTGTTTGGTTCCTAAATATGGTTCTGAGACTATTGCTATAGAGTAATCGTTTGCAGCAAAGTATCGTAAAAATTCTTGTTGGCAGCTTTTGGATCGGTCTATGTTACACTGAATTATTTTCATTTTATTTGTTTGATCCATAGTCGATTCGCTGGTTTATACGCTCTTTCATGGCTTTGACTCTAGGACAGGAAAAGGAAGTTGCTGCATGTTGTGTGTCAAATTTGGTATTGAACTTATTATTATGCATTTGGCAGTTGTAGCACGTAGTAGCCGATTTATTCGCCTTATTTGGACAGTTTGTGTATGTGTGATTTCCTGCTGCACAGTGCGAGCAGGGATGGATATTATTGGTGCACTTGCCTTGAACGTGTCCAAACTGAAGACAGCTAAAGCACTGAATGAATGGGCAAAAATTTTCGACATGTATACGTTGATGATCAACGTTTATTCTTCCGGAATCCATTATTTTGCGCCATATCGTAGGATTGCATAAGAAAACTGCGTTATATAATTTAGGGTTTTTGTTTTTCCTCTTAAAACGTAAGCAAAGAGCGTCGTCCGTATTATTTATGAGGTCCCGTAATTCGTCGTTTTGCCCTGTGATGATACTGACTAACTCTTCTGATGGGACGTCATTTGATAAGCCCTTTAAGATGACCATAGGGTTCATTTTGCGCGCGGCTTCAGCGTTAACTGTCGTAGCAGATTTCAAACGTTCTAAAGCGTCGTCCCTCTGGGAGCATGTATCGAATTCTACTCGAAGTTTATTATTTGATATGACTTGCAATTTGGAGGGTGCATAATTACAACTCTTAAAACAGATACTCTTGCGCCATGATTCGATAACTTCTTGTCGAGAATTAACTTTATTAGTAGGAGTGACAATAATAGCCGGTTTTGATGCATGTGTGGGTGCTGGTTGCTCAGCGGAGGACGAGGAGTAGAAGCAACACTCGCATAGGATTTGGTTTGAGTGCGTATCGAGAGTTTGGAAATCTCTTCCTTAATAGTATTTTGCAGCGACTCTTTAACCTCTATAATACTTGCCGTATATTCAGTTTTTATTTGTGTTTCTCTTATGATTCTGTTAATGTCATGCGCCATTTCTATAATCGCTTTTTTGCTGTCTGATGTCACACTTCTGCCAGCCGATATGGTTGTGATTATGTTATTCGCTATAGTGGTTATTGAATTAAGGCCTTCGAGAATGCTTGCAGAAGTAGGCATCCTATGATAGGGTGAATTTTCATTTGCGATGCCACCAGTTTCAGTATCTGTGCACGCCATTTTATTTAAACTTTGCCTCCTAAATGATCAACTAACAAAACTGACGGTAATAAAGAGAAACAAGTATGATTTTAAAATGCAGTAGCAAAATCTACTTCTGCAATGAAAACCGGGAGGGTGGGGAGTCGATGTTTGTCTAAGCTTATTGTTTTTATTTACGGGTTTAATAAAAAAAAAATAAAATAGATATAAATTAAATTAAAAAAAAATCGATGTACATAAAAAAATCGATATAGATTCCTGCAAGCCTACTTAAGTAAGAAAAACAGGGAGGGTGGGAGGGCGATTTTTTCCAGTTCTGTATGTTTTATAAAGCAAATAAGAGTGCAGATGGTAGTTTCTACACAGTATGGACCTAATAAAAGCAAAAAGAGCGAAAGAAAGGAAGATTTGAAAATTTTTAAAAATTTTAGGAAATTACGAGTATAGGAAAACGAATTTTGTGAAAATCAATATTTTAACGACAGAAATTTACTATAAAAACTATAGATAAATACGGGGGGCGGTTAAATACACTATTTAAAAAAGAAAATTTAAACGGAAAAGGCCACTTTTCAGCCGAGTTATAGATGAATACGTGTTTTTATTAATGAATTTACGTAATTAAGAGACGGAAAATATGAAAATTATATATATAACGTTAGGAATTTACCAAGAAAATTATACAGGAATACGGGGGGTAGTTAGTTACACTATTTAAATAGAAAATTTAAGAGGAAAAGGCCAATTTTCAGCCGAGCAATGGATGAATACGTGTTTTTATTGTTGAATTTAAGTAAATAATAGACGGAAAAAATGAAAATTAAATATATAACGTTAAGAATTTACTAAAAAAAATATAATCAAATATGGGGATCAATTAACTACACAATTTAAAGAAGATTTGAACGAAAAATACCAATTTTTGGGAAAGTTATTAGCGAATTTATAGGTGCGGTTAGGTTAGGTTAGGTTAGGTTAGGTTAGGTTAGGTTAGGTTAGGTTAGGTTAGGTTAGGTTAGGTTAGGTTAGGTTAGGTTAGGTTAGGTTAGGTTAGGTTAGGTTAGGTTAGGTTAGGTTAGGTTAGGTTAGGTTAGGTTAGGTTAGGTTAGGTTAGGTTAGGTTAGGTTAGGTTAGTTTAGGTTAGGTTTTTTTTTTTTTTTTTTTTTTTTATGTATGCTTTGCTGCTTCCCTCTGACATGGGGGTCAGAGACATTGT
>CAJQZP010001640.1:0-38854 GCA_907164705.1 Parnassius apollo | reverse complement strand
CTGTCGGTATATCGAAGTGCTGAAGTGTTTATACAGTAGGGCTACGATGGCTATCCGAGAACAGAACCAGAGTACGAAACCTATGCATCTGCAGAGAGGTGTAAGATATGGTGACGTAATATCCCCCGAAACTCTTCACCACTGCATTGGAAGACGTTTTCAAGCTGCTGGACTGGAAAAGATACGGTATTAACGTCAATGGCGATTACATCACTCACCTTCAATTTGCCGACGATATAGTCCTTACGGCAGAATCGCTGGAGTACCTAAGCACTATGCTTAATGACCTCAATAGTGTTTCCCAACCGATAGGTTCATCTTAAGACCTATCTTAAGATGAACATGGACAAAACGAAACTCATGTTGTGTATTGTAACACATGTGCCGGTGGTTATTGGAAGCACTAAGTTCGAAGTTGTTGTCGAGTATGGTTACCTGGGAAAAGCTGTCCGACTAGGTAAGTCCAACTTCAACCGAGAGGTTAATCGATGGATTCAACTAGGTTGGGCAGCGTTCGGGGGATTGCGACACTTCTTCTCGTCAAGCATACCTCAAATTCTCTAAATTGGATTGTAGACTGGTGCGTGTAGCCAGTGATGTTCTATGGATCTGAGACGTGGTCCTTTACTGCCAGCCGTATGTGGAAGCTCAACTTCGCTCAGCTGGCTATGGAGAGGGTTATGCTCGGAGTTTCTCTGTGAAATAAACTTAGGAATGAGGATATCCGCAGTAGAACCGACCCAGAGAGTAATCGACGTAGCCCAACGGATTAGTAAACTAAGGTATCAATGGACTGGCCACTTATTTCGAAGAACCGATGACCATTGGAGAAAAAAGGTTCTCGAGTGGCAGCCTCGTACCGGCAGGCGTAGTGTAGGGCGACCCCCCACTAGGTGCAGTGACGACTAGGTAAGGCATGTAGGAAGACGATAGGTGCAGGTGGCTCAGGACCGTGCTTTGTGGCATTCCTTGTGCTTCCCCTATGTTCAGCAGTGGGCTGTAGTTTTTTCGTGCGCAGCGCAATTTTCGTATTATTTCATTTTGTTTTCTTTTGTATTTATACCGTTTAAGCTTCGTGTGTATCGTATTCAAATTCGGGGTATGATTACTTTAGAAAAGTTACTACAGCTCTGATTACGACAACTTGGCTTGTATTGTGAGGCATGTGTATTGTAATGCAACTATTACAAACAAATTTTTACGACTTTTCTGAATTTGAATGAATTGCGATATTTTCACGTACTAGAGTCACGACGGTTTGAAGGACTATGTTCACATTGAAAACTATAGAAACATAGCAGAATTTTGCTGTTATTTTACTATGCATCTGCATTTTTATACTACATTAGAAGCGCCAGTAGCCTAATGGTAGGGCGCGGACCAAATCCAAAAGATCGTGGGTTCGAATCCGCCATTCGACTACTGGCGTGAACCACTCGTAACACAAGCAACTTAAGCTTATCACGAGTGGTTAAGGGGAATATTAGTAATGTTTATAGCATTGTTAATATTCTTTTTAAAATAAATTATCGTGGATAGATGTTGGTGGCAATGGATTGCAGTATCTACTTACCTTTAGGTGAACTGTGTGATCATTTTAGCCCTGAATTTTATATTCTTATTAAATCCTAATTACATCAGCACCATCGCATCCTATCAAAAATCCACAGCTGAATATAGGCCTGCCCCAAAGATTGCTTCATAGGGGAATATTTGCCATAGTTGCCACGATTAACAGGCGGACTAGCAACCACAGTTTTTTTATTATTATTTTGAGTCATTCTCAGAATGATGCTGCTGAACATTTCCTGTTTCATTGCGCTCTTTCGTCTCTTTTAATATTTGTGGGACGATATGGGGCAGTGAAAATTTTTACACCGCCACTACACAGTTGCCACTATATCTGACTTTATCAAATTTATATTCCTTTTTTTGACATTTTGATCAGTTTCTACAGTAAATATAAAACATATGTTCATATTACACGTAGTATTTTAAATTAAGTCACACATTTAACATTTACTATGCACGCCGGAAAAGAAACTGATTCGATTTACTTGTTTTATAGAATAAGGGTAACAAACGAGCAAACAGTCCACCACACCACAATAATGTTATCTTTACACTTTTCATGTAATTCACATAGCAGGACGCACCTGAAACTGATAATTATTATTAAATAAGCTATGTGAAAAAAAGAGATAACACTCAGTCTCTAGTTAAATTACTTCGAAAGGATCCAATATACGAAGAGTAGTTCGCTTTAAGGGTAAAAAGACAGGCGCGCACTGCGTAAAATTTTCTTACGTACATTTTACTCAAAATCTGTTAACTATAGAAACCCATAAAGTGAGAGCACAAAACAAAAATTTCGCACCGAACTAAAATTTTGTGGATTGATATTCGTTGCAGTTCGTCGTCGTTATTGGATCATATTAAACTTGTTTGAAACCCCGCGCTACACGGGTTTTTCACATCTAACATGTTTCACCATCAACTGAGCTCAAGCATTGAATAAAACTAAATTTACGGATTCTATCGCGTTTATTTAACTGATTTTACTTATTTTTAATTCCCGACGATTCGGATGCTTTACAGAAACCATGGTCACGGGAGGGGACTGAGATGTTTGACGTCCCAATGTCATTGTTAGCCCGGCTACCTTCAGTTTTTGAATATTAATTTTTGGTCCGATTTACGCAAAGGAACTTACAGTATATTGAAGTCTTGCAGTGGTATTCTTGGGTTTGGGTTTAATTTTGTGAATTATAGGATCCCAAGCAGATGGCAGCACCCAACCATCTTCTCTATTGAAATTAGGATGTTTTTTTTAATTTCAATAGCCTCGCGTATCATCCTTGGAAGGAATCCGTGTTCTTTTGCGCGGATTTGTGGTTTATCAAATCTGATGTAATGGTGGGGACCATCTTGAACATGTTCACAGACTGCAGACTTCCCGGAGCGTCGGTTCTTCATGTCAGCTATATGTTCTTTCATGCGGGTTTTTATGGATCTTTTTGTTTGACCTATGTAAGAGAGACCACATTCATAATCTAACTTGTACACTCCTGCATCTTGTAGAGGGATATTACACTTGACGGATGGTAAAAATTGACTAATCTTCGATGTAGCCAACCTTGTCTGTGACTCCTCTGACATATGGTAGTACAGCAGGCACACGCTCGTCTGTGGCCGGCTTCACTCGGTCACTGTGACGTAGACGCGGGATCCGAAGCTTGTTGTCTTGCAACACTTGCTTGACATGCTGCAGCTCGGCGGTCAGATGTTTTCTGTCACAGGTCCCTCGTGCTCTCTGAAACAAAGATTTACCCACGGTAGCTATCTGTGAAGGATGATGGTGAGATTCACCATTTAAATATCGGTTGGTATGGGTCTTCTGTACACAGTGTGACCAATAGTGTTATCAGGATTTCGAATGACTAAAATATCTAGGAAAGCTAAAGAATTATTTGCCTCTAACTCCATTGTGAATTGTATTTTAGAGTTTATAGAGTTAAGGTGGTTTAAAAATGCAGTTACTTTGTCAGATGGTAAAATTGTGAAGGTGTCTACGTACTCTATCTATGTACCGCTTGTAGAATCTTGGGTTTACAGGAGCAGTAAGAAGGGCTTTCTCCTCGAAGTCCTCCATAAATATATCAGCGACTATGGGAGATACAGGTGAGCCCATCGCCACACCATCTACTTGCTTGTAGAACTCTTCCATGCACAATAGATAGCCAGATGTGAGGCAATGTTTGAGTAATACTGCATATTCAGCAGGCATGTTGTTATCTTCTAGCTTCCTAGTTACAATTGAGATGCAGTCTTAAATAGGTAGGCATGTGAATAGTGACTGAACATCAAAACTGACCATTGTTTCATTGTCAGCGAGATGTAGGTCTTTTATCTCACTAACAAAATGGTATGAATCCTTTGTGTGTGCTCTGGTATGTCCTCTCAGTGGTGACAGTATTTTTGCCAAGTGTTGTGCCAGCTTATAAGTTGGTGAATCAATCTGGCTATACTATAGGACGTAGTGGAGCGTTTGGTTTGTGTATCTTCGGTAACCCATACAAGCTTGGTGGTTTGGTACTTGATGGTATTAGCGAGTAGCATCCGAAACGTCGGGAATAAAAATAAGTAAAATCAGTTAAATAAACGCGATAGAATTCATAAATTTAGTTTTATTTCATGTGTAGTGTTCGCGTAAATTTAAGAAATCATTATAATTTCAAGCAGTTTGAAAACATTTTTATAAAATAATAAAAATATGATCGTCCATTTTTGACAGAAATTGGGGACTCGGATGGCAAAATGTTCGGATATTTCACGACTGTGCACAAGCACATTAATTGTTTAATTCAGATTTTAAAACGAACTGCATCTCTCCAGTTCACAGTGCACACTACCTTAATGTAGGACGTTCAGCCTTTTGGTATGCATGCCAAGCACACGCTCTTGGATCATGTTGTGTCTTGTTGCAAAGAACCACATTCTCAACGTATTGTCAGCGTAAAATAGTAGCTTGATGTACAGAAACATGTTTCGTATGGTGAGTGTAGAAAATCACAGACCTTTTTACTGGTAATAAGGAAGTTTATTTTGGGCCTCAGGGGTGAGGACGCATTAATATTTGGTTCTTAATCGAGAATAGATGTAAGTTTCTACGCGCGATAAAACAAACTTAGTGTGTATTCTCTTTTATCGCTCTTATTATATAAAAAAAAAATTAGCAGCCATTTTACGTATATGCCGCAACACCACACGCCATACCAAATTCTCTTTGGGCTTAGCCTTTTAAAGCCTTCATAAGCTGTGTATTATGTGGAATTCTTTTTTTTTTTTGGAAATCAATTTTTAATATACTTCATATATCAATTTTGAATATACGTGGTAGAGCCATGCTGCAGTTATATTAGTAGTATAGTTGTAGCACGAATGGGTCGGCTCGACCGGGGAAGGACTACGCTCTCACAGAATACCAGCGCGAAATAGTAGTTTAATGCTGCTGTATTTCGTATGGTGAGTGTAGAGAATCGGAGACCCTTTTTACTGGAAACGAGGCATTCCATCTCAGTCCTCACGGGTGACAACGCATCTGCATTTTGATTTTTAATGGAGGATAGATGTAGATGTCTATGGGCCGCAGCAACCACTTACCATCAGGTGGACTGTGTGCTCGTTTGTCACCCTATTCAATAAAAATAAAAATAAAATAAAAATAATTTTTATTAAGTGTTACATTTTATTACTCTTTTGAGTTGACTTAGGATAATAAGAAGTTAAATGACATTGTGACAATAACCTGTAATATTTTTAATCTATAAAAATTTGCCTTAATAAAGATATTTTCCGTTATGGTTCTACTGGAAGATATTTCTGTATATTATGGAATAAGTAGAAATTTCGTACGAACTTACTATATCACTGCATCTGTATCTTGTCGTGTGTGACATGAATAAATCAAAGCAAAAATAACTATAATGCCAATCAACTAAATAGTCATCTAGATAGTAACATTAAAATCTAGATTCTCTATTTTCTTTCAAAATTATTTGCCAGCATTCCTACACAATAGCCCATTTAATTTAAAAAAATCAATTAAATTGGTTCAGCTGTTTCGGAGAATATAACGAACATTCATAAAAAACATACGCGTCGTGTATATATATATATATATATATATATATATTCATCATTCATCATTACAGCCCTTCACAAGTCCACTGCTGAACATAGGCCTCCCCAAGTAACGCCACAAAGCACGGTCCTGAGCCACCTGCATCCATCAACTTCTTGCATGTCTTACCAGGTCGTCACTCCATCTAGTGAGGGGTCGCCCTACACTACACCTACCGGTACGAGGCTGCCACTCGAGAACCTTTCTTCCCCATCGGTTATCGGTTCTTCGAGCTATATAACCGGCCCATTGCCACTTCAGCTTACTAATCCGATGGGATATGTCGGTCACTCTGGTTTTACTGCGGATATCCTCATTTCTGAGTCTATCACGAAGAGAAACTCCGAGCATAGCCCTCTCCATAGCTCGCTGAGCGACCTTGAGCGTCCTCATACGGCCAGCAGTGAAGGACCACGTCTCAGATCCGTAAGTCATCACTGGCAACACGCACTGCTTATACACTTTAGTTTTCAGAGATTGAGGTATACCTGACGAGAAAATTTGTCGTAATTTCCCGAACGCTACCCAGCCGAGTTGAATCCGTCGATTGACCTCTCGGTCAAAATTGGACTTACCTAGTCGGACCATTTGTCCCAGGTAAACGTACTCGTCAACAACTTCGAGCATAGTGCTCCCAACAACTACCGGCATAGGTGTGACATGGAAATTCAACATGATCTTTGTTTTGTCCATGTTCATCTTAAGACCTATACGATGGGAGACACCATTGAGGTCATTGAGCATAGTGCTAAGGTCCTCCAGCGATTCTGCCATAAGGACTATATCGTCGGCATATCGAAGGTTAGTGATGTACTCGCCATTGATGTTAATACCGTATCCTTTCCAGTCCAGTAGCTTGAAAACGGCTTCTAACGCAGCGGTGAAGAGTTTCGGGGATATAACATCACTCTGTCTTACACCTCTCTGCAGTTGGATAGGTTTCGTACTCTGGTTCTGTACTCGGATAGCCATCGTAGCCCTACTGTACAAACACTTCAGCACTTCAATATACCGACAGTCAACTAGGCACCGCTGAAGAGACTGTAGCACCGCCCAAATTTCGACGGAATCAAAGGCTTTCTCATAGTCCACATACGCCAGGAAAAGTGGCAGATTGTACTCATCGGACTTCTGTACAATTTGCCGAAGGGTATGTATGTGGTCTATGGTACTGAAGCCTTTTTCGGAAACCGGCTTGTTCGGGAGGCTGGAAGTCGTCGAGTCTGCGTGCGAGACGATTTATAATGACTCCCGAAAACAGCACGTAGACGCGGCTCAGAAGGGAAATCGGTCTGTAGTTCTTCAAGAGAGCGTTGTCGCCTTTCTTTAAGAACAAGACCACCGCGCTTCTGCTCCACGCCTCCGGAGTAGTGCCGCCATGGAGGACGGAATTGAAGAGCTTCTGAAGGACTTCAAGTACCGGTGTTCCACCCCGCTTTCAGAAGCTCCGCTGTAATTCCATTCTCGCCCGGGGCCTTGCCGTTTTTAAGGTGATGGAGAGCCATTCTAGATTCTAGAGACGGAGCGTTGACTTCATTAGACGAGACCTCTCCAACTTAACATTTAGGTTCAGTGTGCCTCTAACCATGCGGTGATCGCTGCCAGTTTTCACCCTTGCGATCACTGAGACAACACTTAGCAGTTGGCGTCTGGTCGTCATAATGAAGTCAATCTCATTTTTTGTCGAACCGTCGGGGCTCGACCAGGTCCACTTCCTGTGGGGCCGCTTCTGGAAGAAAGAGTTCATCAAAAAGAGTCCCTTTTTCTCCATAAAGTCAGCTAGCTGCTGGCCCCTACGGTTCCGTTGCCCTACTCCAAATTTCCCTAGCTTCAGCTCACCGCTTTCTCTTGTGCGTAGTTTTGCGTTGAAGTCTCCGATCAACACCGTGTAGTGGGTTTTGGAGGAATGCATGGCTCTAGAAATATCCTCATACATTTCCTCCACCTCCTCATCGGGATGTGCCGACGTTGTTGCGTAGACCTGTATGACCTTCAGCGAATACCGTTTGGTGATTCTAAGTATCAGGTACGCGAACCTCGTCGACACACTCCCATTCTTTACAACGTTGTTGACGAGAGACTTGTGGACGATAAATCCGACACCTCCTTGGGACAGATGGTCGCCCTCCCGGTGATAGAACAAGTTGCCGGACTCGAGGATTACCGTGTCCTCCCTCTCTCTTCGGACCTCAGATAATCCAATAATATGCCAGCGCAACTTGTCTACCTCTTCTTCCAGCTCCAGTATCTTCTCGTCAGTCCTTAGGGTGCGTGCGTTATACGTTGCCAGGTCGAGTCGTCGTAGGTGGCAACCGAACCTCCACCGGAGATTCTTAGCACCCCCTGCCCCGCCGTTACCATGGTCGCCACCGTAGTCAGGAATAGCGGGGCCGCCGGGGACTGGGGGCCGTTTATTTGCGTCGTTGCTCATGGGGGGATATTTGCCATAGTTGCCACGCTTGGCGAGCGGGTTGGCAACCGCAGTTTTTTATTATGTTATTGATGTTATTAGGAAGATGCTGCTGTGAAGCAGGTTATAAAGTATCGAGCAGAGGCGGTGTAAGAAATCTACTACCCCAAAATCATTCCGTAATTGTCGTAAGAGGCGACAGAGTTCAACAGCAGCGTCTTCCTATAAACGAGTAAGAATAAAAACCTGCGGTTGCCAACTTACTTGCCAAACGTGGCGACTATGGCCAATATCCATATTTTTATAGGGCAATTGCCCACGCTTACCCGACGCGCGGTGGCAAGGACGGGTTATGTCAAACTCGCACCGACTAACTAAAATCCCATGGTGTTCCACCGTCGTCGCATATTGGCAGGGCCAGGGGAACGATTTCACACACATGAGTGGCCCCACCAGCGCTAGCCCTCTGGAAGTCTCCCCTCAAGGGATAACTACTCCTTACCGTTTTGCTCCTCATATAAGGCACATCTTCGCGGCCTCAATTTCACCTCTGCAACGGGCCCATCCCGAGCCCGATACTCGAAGACCATGGAGTCAGAAAAAATAAGCATTCGAAAGCATCCGATTTCCCAATAGTACGTTTAGTATGATTTAAATGCAATCCGTAATGCTTGTTCTTCAATTATAGGCTGTAACGGTATTACGTAACATGATTTATATAGTTATATTTGTGTCGGTCATTGTAATAGTGGTGTAACTCCATAATATTAAAAAAAGAATTATTTTCCCATAGTGGGCTCACAATGTATCATATCTTTCAATATAAAAATGAAGCAACTCCACTGATACCACTAAAGTGACGTAGATGTCGCTATTTTGTTTAGTCTAGGAACAGATTTGTACTGTTATTCACTATAAAAGTGAAGTATGTCCCAAGTCACTTTTATAATGAAGTAAGTCCGGACTTGATTCACTTTTATTGCGACCGATTGTTGTCATCCGTTGTACGTGTTGTGATAATTATTAAAAAAGGATTTTCAAAGTCGGTGTTTTTGTGGGGTTTTAATACAATATGTCTAATACAGAAGATTTTAGTGATTCTGGTTCTGAATATCAGCCTATTCCTGGAGAAATTCATACAGAATCTGGTAACTTATATTTTTATTAGTTGTTTTTCTAACCTAAAAATATTATGATAACTTTCAAGTTTATAGACAAGAAAATACGATATCTAACAATATATTTTCTATTTAGTTATGTCCTAGAAATCACTACTATTTTATTGGTTTCGTTTTTATACTTGTTTCAGAAACAGATACAAGTTGTGACGAAAATATTATGATGCCGTCTAGTCTATCAGAACCTGGAACATCTAAATCTAGAAAAAGGCCAATCAACAAGAAAAATTGGAAAGTTATAAAAGAAAGTTATTGCGTAATAGTGGAAAAGGTTATGTAACTAAAATGGGAGAAAAATACCAAAATCTTCGAAAATATTGACTGTGGATGTCCTAAAAAGTGTTATACGCTTTTTACAGAAAATGAAAGGCAAGAAATGTTCGAATCATTTTTGGAATTTAAAGGACTTTAATCAGCAAAATGCCTTTCTATATGCATTAGTGCAAAAAGCATCTGCTAATAGAAAACGACCTAAAGATCTGTCACGAGCAGGAAAAAACGTTTCGTTTAAGTATTTTCTCAAATCTCATATTATGACACAATTGGTATGTAAAAAATATTTTTTAAAACATTCCAAATCAGTGATGGTGGATTATATCGCTGTCTATCAAAAGGCGATGTCTCGCAATGTAAAGATAAACGAGGCACGACTAGTACTCGAAAATTAGATGATTCTGATATTATTGTTCATATACAAAGCTTTCCCGCGTACCAAAGCCATTACACAAGAAAAGTAATCCTAACCGGAAGTTTTTAAATCCTGGGCTAACTATTCTAAAGATGTACGATCTATATAAAGAAAAATGTTTGACTGAAATGACAGAACCTAAAAAATTTAAATATTATAATAAAGTTTTTAACACCAAGTTTAATCTACATTTCAAGGCACCGCACCAGGATACATGTAAGACTTGTGATAGCTTGAATTTTAAAATTAGAGGCACCGATGACGAGAACGTGAAGAAAGAGTTTGAAGTTCAAAAGGAACTTCATCAAAGAATGCACTGGACAAAATCGAAACATTAAGAGTACCCTTTCCCTTTTAAAGCTCGTACAAGACCCGGATACTAGTATAACCACCATAGACCACAAGTTTTTAGTGTCCGGGCATTCTTATTTGCCTAATGATGGGCAATTTGGGATAATTGAGAGCGCAAGTCGCCGTCATGGACAAATTTATAGCCCGGATCAATGGATTGAGATCATAAAAACAGCCAAACGCAAAGAATCACATTTTGTTGTAACTGAAATAAAAAAATTCCGAATTTATAAGCACTGCGGCATTAGAAAAATCTATTACCAACAGAAAAAAAACAACCTGTGGTTACGACTTAAACTGGCTGAATATTAGATGGCTGAGGTTTGAGAGGAATCATCCTTTACAATTTCAATTTAAAGAAACGCTCAACGCTGACATGCCCTTCTACAAAGTAGATCTATCAAAAAAGCAACAAGGACGACCCGCTTACTTGTGCAATATTCAACAAGGCCCACTTTATCCTTCAAGAAGACCAGTTACTATTGCTAAGAAGAAGGATATGCTTGATCTTCTCCCATACATTCCACCAATTTACCATCAATTTTACAAAAACCTTACTGTAGACATTCCAACACGGTCAAGCACACGTAATGCTGATGAACGTTCGTCTGATGACGAAATAACCTACGATTAACCACTTAACGAAATCACAATAAGTATAACTCGTCACTTTAACAGTGAAGTAAGTCCACAAAAAAAAATTATAATTCGTTTTATTAAAATAACTTCGTCTTATTTTTAAGTAACTATATACTATTATAATATTTCATTTGTTAACTACAATAAAAAATATAAAGCATTGAATAAAAATTTGTAGTTTTTTTTCTACGCATTAATTAACAAAACTCTTAATTTCTCAAAACTTCATTGCATGGAGATAATTCACTATTACAATGAACGACACATTTATAAAAAAAATACTACTAATTAAAGTATATTAGTTGAACTGCACTTAGGGTAAAAACATGTTGGAACAAATGAAATTAAATTTTGAGTATCCAAGCTAAGGTGGATTTTTAAGGTGGATAAACGGAATAGCTCGGCGTAATTATAATATGTGATAACTTCAATACCAGCGTGAAGTTCTTATAAGAAGTGTATTTTTCTTTTATATTTAAGAGGTTAGTATAGAGATACTTTTTTTTTTTATAGGATAGGGTGACAAACGAGCACACAGTCCACCTGATGTTAAGTGGTTGCTGTGGCCCATAGACATCTACATCTATCCTCGATTACGAATCAAAATGCAGATGCGTTGTCACCCGTGAGGACTAAGATGGAATGCCTCGTTTCCAGTAAAAAAGGGTCTCCGGTTCTCTGCACTCACCATACGAAATACAGCAGCATTAAGCTACTATTTCACGCTGGTATTCTGTGAGAGCGTGGTCCTTCCCCGGTCGAGCCGACCCATTCGTGCTACAACTATACTACTAATATAACTGCAGCATGGCTCTACCACGTATAAACCATCCATCGGAAACCATAAGATTTTCGTTCTTGTTACACCTAGGTTTGCGAGAGTCGGGACGTACTGTTTTTAGAGCCTTAGCCAAAGAATAATTATAATAATGCTACGTACCTTAGCGGATGTATCCCGCGAAAGATGTAATTGGGACGCCAATTGTTATATTTTATTGTATATAAAGGACATTGCTCCGTGCCCATACATTATTCGCCCTGGAACCAACAGCATCGGTATATTGTGTGATGTATTGTCGATCATGAGGGAATTCCTATATGATCTTATTTTTATAGCGGTCTAGCTGCAGAAAAGATCAGATTTTGAGGTTATAATAGAACTAACTATTATTATGGTTTTTATCATTTACTAGAATTTTTAAGAAACAGAAAAGCAATTACCTGAAATATTTAACTATTTTTAGTACCAACAACATAAAACCACCAGCAGAGCCGCCACTTTTCATTGACTATGCGTAACAAAGAGAACATAATCACTACGGCGGGGCTCCCTTAGTAAAAGTACATGTAAGAAAGGGCGCCAAACTACTTTCTGCCAATATCAAGATTTATGAGATTTATTTTTAATAACAGTGCTGACAACATAGGCGAATTATACGTGTACTTAATTAATTATAGTGCTGTAAATATCTATCCGCAAATAATTTTGTCGATATAATGTTTGCCAATATATTGTTTTTCGTAATTTTTATGTAATAAACGTTAGATTTCCATAATTATTTATAAGAAATAAAAGTTTTTACGTGAGGATTGAGTAAAACTGCCGATCAGGGTAAGAAATCAATGTATTTTACACACTATGTATAAAATACATTACAATATACACTTAGCAATTTGTAATTATATCTCTACAATGAATAGGTACAAAAATATATATGAAATAAACATAAAATAAACAACGCGTAATACTAATTAATTTGTTTACTTCAGCATTATTCTAACTACCTATTTAAAATCGAGTATGACCTTATTCATTAGGTATAGTAGGTTTTTTAAATTAATTATACTTTTAGGGAATAACAAAAAGGACTAATTATTGACTGTTTTTATTGTAGTTTCTATTTGCACTTTATTCATAATAAATTAAAAATGTGAAACAGATTGAAAAATATGCAACAGTTCATTAAACATTCAAAAGATCGATTACAATCGATTGGGCATCCCTAGTCATTTTTACACACCACATGATGTTTGGCGTAGATGGCGGCGATTAATGACATTAGTCGAATACAATAATTTTAATCTTCATTTTGGCATGCAGCTAGTCCGCGTTATAACGGACTACACTGTATTTGTAACTAATAGAATAAAATAGATAATTAATTATCATATATGTCCGATGCTTTTATTTCACAGGGCCATTTTGGACATTGTTCTTTTAACTAGAAGTATCTAGAAATATACGAACTTTTTATTTCACCTACTCGAATGAAGTTCGAAAATCAAAAGATCAAAAAATATTTAAATGTGCATAATCACAAGAAAAGAAAAAAAAGTATTATCTCGTAAATAAATATTTATAATGATCTCAATTGCTCCTAAATCAAAACAGATATAGAATACTTTTATTATTTTACTAAATAAGTTTTCCTACGGCGTTCAAAATACTTAATATAGAGGGCTTTAATTCTTCGATACGCTGTCTTAGCACCACTTTCAGAAGCAGTTATATGGAAAATATGTTACTTGTCAAATTTTTGCAGTCTGTTTATTTTTTTTTATTAAAAGTTTTTTTTGTGTGGACTAAGCATTATCACAATTTTGAGGCAAAATAACATAAAGAATGTCGTCTAACTAGTTACAATTAAAATCTTATTTTATTTTATCTATCCTACTTTTTCATACTTAAGGGCGGATTTTTTTTCTTTAAATTTATAAAACCACCTTAGGGATGTATTTCGTTTAATACAAAAATAATAATTTAAATCGGTTTTGTCTTCTCCGAGAAATCGGTGAACTTATTAAATAAATACGTGTCTAATATAGAACCTCATTTTTTGAAATCAGTTGAAACTTTTTAAAGCGTAGAACTAAAATCTTATTTGTAATAATTTTTATCCGTTACACATTTCTCTTGCTTGTTTTAGCTATTTTATTTATATTGTGATTGCAATTTTCCTGCAAATCCGTGCACTAAGCCTGAACCACCACCAGTTCACTGTGAATAAAAAATATACGCTTTATCATTTTTACTTATTTTTCATTGTATTCATTTAACATTTTCCAAAAAATGTTTCGAATTATGTTCTTTTCGATAATTGGAAGACAATGTAACAATTTATAGGTCTATACAAATTTAAAAAAATAAAAATAAAAAAAGTTTTCTTTTATTTTTTTTATTTTATTTATGGTACTCTTACTGTATATTTAGTATAAAAGATTAGTAACTCATATTGATTATTTATTTATTAAAATGTAAAATAATGTATTGAGTTAAATGGTAATATTTATATAATAGTCTGTGATTTGAAAATTATAATTTTATTGTAATTAAAATTATGAATTAATTTATACTGTAGTGTAATTATTAAAATAATAATAGCTTAACTAATCTCATATAATATTTAATATTATTAATGTAACAAAAATTTTTATAATAAATAATTCGAAAAATATTTCAATTAATAATTTATGAACAATTTATTGTATAAGAATTCAAATAGTATGGATCTGTATAAGTATTTAATTGCACATAATGTTTGAATTCGGAAAGAATGTTTGAACATAACCTTTAAGCAATGAAATAATTTTAAAATGTAACGTTGGGTTTGTGTAATTAGCTGTTTAATATCATTTTTGCATGCCAATTATGGCAAAACCTGTCAGTTCCACGTCATTGATCATCTTATGTAACATATTTTTAAGCAAATAAGTTTTCTATCTATCGATCTATCTTCTTTTGAATTAGATATCTTTTTTGAATTATTAACATAATTTTATATTACAAGAAGACACAGCGCGGACGCTGTAATTATTTCGACGTCTGCCATAGTCTAAAGTCGAAAGTGATGTGTGTGGTAGGACAGAATGTAAATACACACTTCTCTCGATCCTGCTACGGCAGTATTTAACGAAGTATGGGCGGCAGCGCGAGGACTAGTGGCAGGGACTGAATGTAAATGAGGCTTTAGACATACTTTGCGCAAGTCAACAAAATCAACGTTTTCAGGTAGAGTGGATGCCCCTGATACCAGCCTTTTCGCCTTTTAACTTCCTAAAGAAAGTTTATCGTAGTCGTCACTACAAATATTGTCAGCTAAAAAAATTATCGTAACTGGAGGAAAGCACATTTCAAATATTTTCACATAGTTATAAATCTAACAATTTTAAATTAAAAATCAAATCGAGTATGCAACGGAAAACGCTCATTTTCTTAATTTTTTGACGAGTTGTGGTCTCGAAATTAAGCTTATTTTACATTAGCTCATCTCTTATCGGCTCATCTCTATGTTATAACATATTCGGGTGGGTGGGTAAAATATATTTGATTCAGCTGTATTTGAATAACAAACCTGAACCGAAATTGCGGCTTTTATACATGTTCGACTTTCAATCCGGGAAATGTATATAATCTTTACCCGAAATGCATTACTATTCATGACCATACACGGCATTTGACATAATATACGCGTCCAAAATATCTGAGTCGTGATAACTATTTCAAAATATATTAAGACGGTTTGTTCTGTAATCCATTAAATTTGAAATTAATTGAAAACGTCTATAATAAAATATTAGTTTTTAAATTTGCTAAAAGTCTTAGTAAATAATTTACTTATACATTTACTTGGGTGGTTTGAAAAGTTTCCAACCTAACAAAGATACAAGATATTTTTCTTTAAAATTTATTTTTATTTTTCCACATAGTCTTTCTCTACACACTTCTCTCAGCGAAGCTCCCATCTCTCTAACCCGTCCAAATAGTACTCGACGTTTTTTGACGAAAAGCGGTCTAGGTGTGACCCGAAAGGTCCACACGACTAACTTCCAAGTCGAAAGAATAAAAAAAATCATATGATTTAATATTTTATGCAATTTTTCAATCAGCGCAAAAAACGGCTTGATCGATTTGGCTCAAAAGGTCTAATTTACATAATTATGCGTTAAATGATACTGGTCCCATGTCAATATCAGTCAGGTCGCGGACACCGTGCGGGTTATGCGATGTTACGTTCTCTTCCCGCTTCTCGCAACCGCGACAAACTAATAAGTAACAACAGTGAAGCTAAGTGCAAAGACTGTGAAGTTGTGATCAATGAATTACTAGCTTTTGTTGCGAACAAGGTTGACACATTATCCGAGCTTGGACTTATACGTTACGTAAATATGTTTGAGTGCCTACTTCTATGACGATATCGAGTTCGCAAGACGACCTCTATATAAATTACTTGCCCCACAAAAAAGGATTATTAGGCGTAAGGAAGGGAGTGAGAAGAATAGTCTGCAGGAAATAATAACGCTAATAAAGGAATTTGAGCCGGACTACCTGCCCATTTTTGTAGCAAAGGATTTCAATAAGTTACCGCCAGTTACTTTTGATAGCATCGATCTGACGTGGCGTTATTAAAAAAAAGGGCAGCTTTACGCACAGGCTCTAATCCCTCCAGTCCCTCTCTGAAATCACTCAAAAAGATCTCGCTGACGTTAAGCTTGCATTGAAGGAGCTGCAAGAAAAAAGAAATGCGATCAACCCTGCAACCTGTGATCCATATACGTCTCCTATATCTTGTGAAGACAAGATTCCCCGAAGGCAGCTAGCTGTTAGCCAAGATAAGCGCGCATGCGTCCACACCAGCCGCTCCCCCTCCAACAGAGCCCACAGCGAGGTCATCGTGCTCACCTACGACGTCCCAAGGCGCCGCGAATAATAAATTTGTCCTAGAGTCCAGCGGTGCAGATTCAACCAATTATCCAGTCAGTCGAGTTATGCTAAAGTTTCTGATGGTTCTGACACGGGTCCTAAATTTGCGCTCGATTGCGATTTATTAACAGTTACTGAACACAGTTTTTAACAGTGGTAGAGCCACGCGGCAGCTTTTGCTGTCGCACGTATGGGCCGGCTCAAACCGGGGTGGTACCACGACCTCACAGAATACCGGCGTGAAGTGGAAGCTCTGCTTCCGCGTTTCGTCTGGTGAGTGCAGGTGGCCGGAGGCCCAAATCCCCCCCCCATCAACATGGTAGCGGAATTCAATGATAGACTACCCCAGGAGGGTACCAGCACCCCTGGAGAATCCCTCGCTGAGCATCCACGACCATGTTTTTCCACTTCTGAGCGTGGGTGCTCAGGCTGCCCCGCGTATTCTGGAGGGGGGGGCAAAATTCCGCTCAAGACTAAAACTGCTCGGGGCAAACGGAGCAACAAGACCAAGGCGACCCCTGCCACGCTGTCCGTGAATTTCTGCAATATCAGGGGACTTCACTCCAACCTAAACGCCGTCCACTACTATCTCGAGACGGCGAGGCCGGCTCTGCTCTTTCTGACCGAGACGCAGGTGTCCTCTCCGGCTGATGTCTCGTATCTCTCCTACCCGGGGTACAAACTGGAACACTCCTTTGTGCCTCGGGCTGGAGTTTGCGTTTACGTCAGAGAGGACATCTGTTCTCGATGCCTCGGCAGACTTGAAGGTTCGGACCTGTCCATCCTTTGGCTACGCGTAGACAGCGACGACCATCCGCGCATCTACGGGTGCCTCTATAGGTCCCACAGCGGTAATGCCGAAACAGACCGACTCTTCGACCACGTCCAAATGGCTGCAGATTCGTTGCTACAGCAGATCCCCTCCGCAGAGATCGTGATCCTCTGCGACTTTAACGCCCATCACGCTGAATGGCTCGGTTCACGTTTAACCGATCATGCGGGGAGATCTGTTCATGATTTTGCCTTGTCATATGGTCTGACACAACTGGTTACTTCGCCTACGCGGACTCCAGATGTGGAGGATCATGCACCTTCCCTGTTGGACCTTCTGCTGACCTCTCACCCGGACGGATATCAGATTTCCGTCGACGCCCCTTTAGGCTCCTCGGACCATTGTCTTGTCCGGAGTGTGGTGCCACTCACGCTGAAATCGCGGTTGCATTCTGCAGGCTGCCGCCGTGTTTGGCACTATAGGTCAGCCGATTGGGATGGGATGCGGTCTTTCTTTGCATCCTACCCTTGGGGGCGGGTTTGCTTCTCGCCGGACGATCCCAACGTTGTTGCGGATTCAGTCGCTGATGTGGTACTTCAGGGTATGGAACTTTTTATTCCTTCCTCTGTGGTGCCCATTGGAGGCAAATCTCAGCCATGGTTTGGTCGCTCCTGTAAAATAGCATCATGCTATAAGCAGGAGTGCTACCAGGCCTGGGCTGACGCATCAGCGTCCAGGGATGTAAACACCAGCGCTCTAAAAAAGAAGTATAATTCCGCCTCTAGGTCCTTCAAAAGAGTCATTGCCAAGGCAAAGTCAGAGCACATAGGCAGAATTGGCGAGAAACTAGTTCGTCTTCCTTCTGAAACCCGTACATTCTGGTCTCTCGCCAAGGCTGTCCAGGGGAATTTCTGTCAGCCATCTCTTCCATCTCTGCACAGGGAGGACGACTCACTGGCCCACACCGCAAAGGAGAAAGCCGATCTTCTAGGCTCTTTCTTTGCGTCTAACTCGACTCTCGATGACGGGGGAGTACGCCGCCGACCATCCCGCGGTGTGAGTGCTCCATGCCGGAAGTGCAGTTCACTCAGCGCTCGGTTCGCAAAGCACTCCTCTCCCTGGACATCCACAAGTCGAGTAGGCCTGACGGAATCCCCCCAATTGTGCTGAGGACGTGTGCTCCAGAGTTGGCACCGGTTTTAACGCGTTTTTTCCGGTACTCCTACTCCCTAGGCGTAGTCCCAAAATCATGGAAGACGGCTTTCGTCCACCCGATCCCTAAAAAAGGCGACCGCTCAGACCCGTCCAACTACCGGCCTATCGCCATCACCTCCTTGTTCTCCAAAACAATGGAGTCCATTGTAAACTGCCAGCTCATGAGGTACCTTGAGGATCACCAGCTGATTAGTGACCGCCAATACGGTTTTCGCCGTGGTAGGTCAGCTGGTGATCTTCTGGTCTACCTAACTCACAGATGGGCGGAGGCAGTAGAGTCCAAGGGGGAGGCATTGGCCGTTAGTTTGGACATTGCGAAGGCCTTCGATCGGGTTTGGCACAAAGCGCTTCTTTCGAAGCTCCCTTCCTATGGGCTTCCCGAGAAATTGTGCGATTGGATCACCAGTTTTCTTGCAGATCGGAGCATCAAGGTCGTTGTAGACGGTGCAAGCTCCGATTGCAAGCCTATTAATGCTGGTGTTCCACAGGGCTGCGTGCTATCGCCAACGCTGTTTCTTCTGCATATCAATGATATGTTGCAGACCCGTAACATTCATTGCTATGCAGATGACAGCACTGGTGATGCTCTTTACACCGGCCGAGCCAATATTTCTCGGAAAAACGTCTCCGAGTGCCGGGACAAACTTGTGTCTGAAGTCGAGTCTCTGCTGGACAGAGTCTCGGATTGGGGGCGACTAAATCTAGTCCAGTTTAACCCCCAGAAGACACAAGTTTGCGCGTTAACCGCTAAAAAGTACCCCTTTGTCGTATCCCCTCAGTTTCAAGGCACTCCCCTTGTTGCCTCAGCCAGTATCGGAATCCTCGGCGTCGACATATCGAGTGACGTGCAGTTTCGTGGTCACTTGGAAGGGAAGGCCAAATTGGCCTCTAAAAAAGCTTGGCGTGCTCAGCAGAGCGGGACAGTATTTCATGCCGGCACACCGCCTGCAACTTTACAAGGCGCAGGTTCGGCCGCACATGGAATACTGTTCCCATCTCTGGGCTGGGGCTCCCCAGTACCAGCTCCTTCCACTTGACCACATCCAGCGCAGAGCGGCTCGAATCGTCGACGACCGAGTGCTTTCCGATCGGCTCGATTCTCTGGCACTGCGAAGAGATGTTGCATCCCTTTGCATTTTCTTTCGCATATACCATGGAGAGTGCTCTGAGGAATTGTTCGGATTAATCCCAGCCGCCAAATTTCGTGAACGCACTACGCGGCAAACGTCCCGATACCATCCACACCATCTGGATGCTTGGCGGTCCACCACTGTACGTTTCAAAAGGAGTTTTCTTCCGCGTACAACCTCTCTGTGGAATAATTTACCACCAGCGATTTTTCCGGACCGATACGACCTGGGGACCTTCAAGAAAAGAGCTTACTCCTTTCTAAAGGGCCGGCAACGCGTCTGCAATTCCCCTGGTGTTGCAGTTGATCATGGGCGGCGGTAGTCATTAACATCAGGTGAGCCACATGCTCGTTTGCCCCCTCTTCTATAAAAAAAAAAAAAAAAAAAAAACACTCATAGTGTGAACAGTTCACACGTCCTGACACTAAAACCGATAAAAAAGGGGAACTAGACTACAGTGACGGGTAAACGTCAAAAGAGATTGGAGAATAGGAAAGGAAAAGCGCATCCAATAAGCGAATTTAATTACAAAGTAGTAGAAGGAACCTTATCCCCATACATATCACGAACACAGAGATAGTACGGCGAATGACATTGCTGACTTTATTAAGTACAAGATTCAACTGAAAACGGAAGGTACTAAAATTAGTACGTTCGAGAATAGTTTTAATGCTTTTAAAATCATAGTGCCACTTCACAAGGCTGATCTCTTTCTGAATGTTGAGGGGGATCAATTTTGGCCCGCTTTGCAAGGCTCATCTCTTTTTGAATGATGAGGGGATCAATTTTGGCCCGTGGGAATTGTTTTTAGTAAGTTTAGAGAGCGTCGATTTCACCCTGTTCAAAGAGAACCGAAGAATGAGAACAAAATTACTGATAAATAATATGGATATGTCCGATATATCATTTATTATCTTCAACTGTAAATCAGTTAAAAGATCTCTTGTTCAAATAAGAGAGTTGTGTAAGAAATACCACTTGCTGGCGCTCCAGGAAACCTGGATGTTCCCACACCATCTGGGTTTTCTTAACACTATAGACTCAGAATTTGAATGCTGCGAAGTATCGGCCATTGACACGTCTTAAGGATTAATCTGCGAAAGATCCTATGGTGGCCTAGCATTTCTACGGAATAAGCAAATATTTCCGAGTGCGGATGTCATACCTTGCTATAGTAGTAGATGTGTGCTGTGAAGCTAAGCCAAGGAAAAAGACACGGGCTCGTTCTGAGTGTTTATATGCCTACGAACAGCGTCGACAACCTAGCGGAGTTTACAACCTGTTTAGGAAATATTAGTGCAGTGATAAAAAGTGCGGATATAGAATCAGTTTTTGTTCTGGGTGACTTCAATGCCCACCCGGATTCAAGCAGACTATATAATATAATGCAGCAAGAAAAAAAGCATTCAAATATGCCTAATGATTTCTTATATGTACGCGAACACTACACATTGATTAAAACTACTTTTACGGATTTTATCGCGTTTTTTTTTTTACTATTATTTTTAATTCCCGACGTTTCGGGCTCTTTCCAGCACCCACGGTCACGGGGGACTGAGATGACTGTCGTCCCGATGTCATTGTTAAACCCGGAGTACCTTCAGCTTTTTTTAATTATTGTTTATGGTCCGTTCCGGGAAGTCTACAGTTTGCGATCATATCCTAGACGGCCCCAACCATTACATCAGATTTGATAGACCACAAATCCTCGCGAAAGAACACCGATTCCTACCAAGGATGATACGTAAGGCTATTGAAATTAAAAAAAACATCCTAATTTCAATAGAGAAGGAGGCTGGGTACTATCACCTGCTTGGGATCCTATAATCAATAAAATTAAAACTAAACCCAAGCATACCACTGCAAGACCTCAGGACATAGTCAGTTCATTTTGCATAGATCGGCATAACTCACTTTTAAAGACGGACATTTTAATATTATTTTATTTTTCTAGGAATATCTAATGGATAGGCACGCCATAGCCACGGCACCAAATGGGCCAACAGCTGGTTGATTTCATGGAGAAACGAGACTCTTTATGATGAACTTTATCTCCCAGAAATGGCCACATAGAAAGTGAACTTGGTCGAGCCCCTACAGTTTGATAAAAAATAAGGAACTTGCAATATGTATGCCTTACACTCAAGTTGTAAAAAGGTAATCCATCATTTTTCAATTGCAATCATTTACATAAATTAACTTCATATGTGTTCTCTTAGTGTAGATAATAGTACCCGGTTGACCGAGCTTTGCTCGGTATTTTTTCGCTCGGTTTTTTTTAATAGGTACGTGTGTTTTGGAAATTATATTTAGATACAAATTACATACTGATGAAATACGAATAATATTTTTTAATCTTAGCGACATAATAGAAAAAACTGAACTGGTTATTTGAATAAAAAATCATGAGTGCAAGTAGTTTAATTTAAATTTTCGTGTTTAAAAAACACTAAAAAAAGGGCTCGAAAAAATAAATTTTCTCAAAAAAAGAAAAGAACTTGAAAAAAAAAAATTAAAAAAGTCGGTCGGTCGGTCTGGGTCGAACCATGATATTACGATTTTGTGACCGACCAATATACCAATTAAGCTATTTGTAATCATTAATAAACTGTCAAAATTTACCTTCTTATTCTAACGATATTGTAGCAGTTTTTCATTGTCTAAAAAATAAATCCTAGCTAGATCGATTTATTACCCCGAAACTTCCTGCACACAAAATTTTATGAAAATCGTTGGAGCTGTTTCCGAGATTCCGATTATATATATATATATATATATATATATATATATATATATAACAAAAATTGCTCGTTTAAAGGTATAGGATAGATGTTTCAATAAATATTAAACATCCTTTTAAATGACTTGTGATGGATTAAAACTTCTAATTCAAATATTCCACCTTAATTTTGTCATTGATTTATAATACATTACTCTACAGAGATGGGATGTTATCAAATATTTATTTTCCTTTCAGAATCCTACTACCAACAATAAATGATCAATATATGGAGCATCTGAAAATAAAGTAATAACCAAATGCAATGTCCAAAATAGCCAGGACAATTGAGGGTTTTAATATTATTGTTTTAAATTTTCCAAACAGAATACAACAAAAATAGCATTGCTGTAATTTAAAATAAGACTTTCATTTAATTTTATAAATGTTTTAATGTTATTTTAAATTTATATATTGTTTTCTTTTAATTACTTTTGCAAAAGAAACTGATTTTTGGTTCACTGTAAATATCATTTTAAGATTTAATTTCATAGTCTTATCATTTGATATATAATCAATATGTTTTTGATTAAATATGTTTATCAAATTTCAAATATGAAAAATAGCTTTAATGTAGATTTAGTACGTAGGTAAGATTATATACTAATTGTGATACGTTGATAAAAATATGTTTGTACTTTAATAAATAAATGGTTAAATTTGTATCAGAATTTTATTAACAAATCCTTATTAAAAAGCAATGAGTTAATGCAGGAAATAAAGTAAATGGGACTCTAAACTCTATTGTGAAAAGTCAGAATGTGTCAAAAAAGGCACATATGGCAATTCTGTGCTGTGTTAGTCCCTATTTTAACATATGGTAGTGGAAGTTGGGTGTAGAGGAGAGCAAGAAGAAGCATGACAGTAGAATAAACGCAGTAGAAGTGCAGTCAATTAAGGAGTATGTTAGGGCTGAATCTGAGTGAGAGGGTGAAAATTATGTGATAAGAGTGTAGTTTGCAAGATGATGTGACCATGATTAATAAAGGAATGCTTCGGTGGTATGGTCATATACAAAAAATTAATGAGGAACAAGCGTTAAAGCAAATTTATGTTGCAGAAGTGAGCGGATATGAAGCAGAGTTGGAAAGGGATGTTCTAAGCGAAAGAATATCTACGAAATTGGCAATATATTGAAAATGGGCCAAATTAAGGGTACCCTTTACCGACGAGTATGTGTATGTGTCAGTATAATGATGTGGAGGAGGCAAGAGAGGTGTGTCAGGATCGTGCCAAATAAAAGTCTGTAGTCTTTGCCCACCTCTCTGAGTGACAGGCGTGAGTGTTTATGTTATGTTAAGTTATATGCTATTAAAATTATGTTAGCTATATAATTTTATTTTTAATTCTTATAAAATTATACATTTATTATATTCATATTTCCTTTACGTGTGAAACCCGCCAATAAACCTCTCAGACAAGATAAGAGACCTCTGCCCAGCAGTGGGATATCTAAACAATCCTCTTTAAACCTTTGCGCCGCCTATATAAAATATTTCTTCTACCAAACAACAACTTTAAATCGAGTTAAAAATAAAGGCTGTAACTCTTTGTTAATAATAGGTACTTCATTTCATTCAGAAAATATATTCTCTACGGAGGGTCATATTTACGTTTTTATTCATGCACTATATCTATGAATACTAATATAAATAAATACTAATAAATCAACAACCGATGAGAGGAAATGTTCTCTCGTGGTAGACTGTTATAATGATAATGACAAAACTTGTATCAATAAAAAGACTATAAATTATCGTATAACAATCTATCCCGTGGATATTTCCAAAAAGGGAGGTTGTTTTTCTTCTAATGAATGGCTTTAAGTAGCCTTACTTAAGAATCAGTTCCCTTGTCACCAGCAGCGACGATCAATCGCAGATACAGTTCTCTTTAGAAACTTAAGCGTAGACCCTACAAGCCGATATTAACTAAAGCAAATAACACAAATATAGATCTCTCATAGACTTAGTTCAGTCGCTTCTGATGATAAATTCTATCACCTAAATAAATACTAACAAACAAAGAGATAGTATTTTTGCCATTCATGCCTATAGGATTTTTTTATATAATAAACCTTACATCAGAAGAATAAACTGTAACTTCTTCTAACTACGTTATTTATACGTATAAGCGTCTGTGAAATTTTCTTCGGTATAAAGTTGTTGCTACTGAAAGAAAATGTAGTAAAATATATGAAAAGAAAGGAAGATTGTTCATTAATGCTTCTTCCTGACATTAAGTACTGCTTACAGAGCGCTACAAGCGTAAAGTTTTGCAGAGGTCGCCAAATATGTCTCAAATGACTGTGTAATTTCATAATGGTCGACATTACTTAGCAAAGTATATTATTTTCTAAGATTTTGTTCTTTATCCCACCTGTATAGAGCACGACTAATATATTTCAGATCTCTAAAGAATTTCAATATACTTTTGCGTATTCGAAATTTAATGAACAAAATAGTACATTTGTACAATAATAAATCTGTATAATAAAATTTGCACAAAATAGTACATTACAAATATTAATGTTTAAGGGATAGCTATAGATTTGTGCTGTTTGCTGTAAAGGCTTTCGGTCCGTGGGGTCCACATGCAGTGGAGTATCTAAAAGAGCTGGAACCATGACTAGTTGATAGTGCTAGAGACAACCGTACTGGCATCGTGGAAACGAAATGTATATATTGTATAATGTTATGTCAATAACATTTAAAAAACTGACACTGTTCTCATGGGGAAGTAAAGTTGTCAAGTGGCAGCCTCGTACCTGCAAATGAAGTGTAGGTTAGCTACCCACTAGGTCTAAACTAAACGCAGGAAGGCGATAGATGCAAGAACCGCAAGACCGTGCTTTGTGGCAATCCTTGGTTCTATGTTCAGCAGTGGACTTGCGAAGGAATGTCTGATGATGATAATGATGATATAAATTTACATTTGATTCGAAATATATGTACACCTTGTCAGGGATTTCTAATTAACACTGGATTTACCTCTGTATCTTCCATTAAGGAATACTAATCATTTCAATTTTCACTTCCACCTGATATTATTATTAATTAAGTTCTTTTACTCGAGAGAGTTATTGCTCTATCCGCGGAGAGGGTGAGGGAGATATAAATCTCCATCAGCCTCTAATCTCTTTTCTCTTGAGTGACTTCTTAGATATATTGTATCTGGCTTACATTTAGCATCAGGCTCAAATTCGAGATGGTTATCACGTATACAAGCATCTTGTAAAATAACCAGACTTGTGGTAGAAAACAGCATCACAGGTTTGGAACGTTTAATACTACTATGGCCAAGGAGTCTTCCAAGCTTGGCGGCAAGTCCATTGTTCTATGCGATAGACTCTATCTAAACTTCTCACATTGATAATTTTACAAATCGGTACTTAATTTACCAATTACTTTTATCGGTACTTAATTTACCAATTACTTTTTAATTTTACGAGCCACTGTTATTACTAAAGTTCTGGACAGTCTGCGTGACCAACAACTAAGTAAACACTTAAAGTTTAACGATGTGCCATTTGGTTTTAGGCCTAAACTCTCCATCAAAAGTGCTATATTTTGCCTCAAGCAGACTGTACAATATAATCCAGCAAGAAAACACATGTATATGCCTGTTATTTTTACCTATTAAATCATTTAATATGATATTAAATAATGTACTGTGGAAAAAGCTACAACACGTAGCTAGTTTGCCCTAATACATTATATCTGTGTTGAAATGTTGGTACAGTTATCAGAAAAATCGTGTACTCTCAAAATAGTACTCTTTGAAGTGTGGAATAAGTCAGTCTGGGTTAATTTCTCTTCGTCTCTTCAACCTATATATAAATCAAGTGATCGACGAACTTCATAACGCCAAAGTCAGATGCATCATTTTTTTTTTGCATCAATAATACAAGCTATGCAGAAGACATGGCAGTTGCATTAATGAAACTGATCAGAATATATATAAATATAAAATATGTGAGTGTTACGCCGAGTGTGATGGGCGCGAATTGGTTTTACTTAAACTCTTAAGTTGTAATTAATAAATTGTAATATTAATTTTTATCTTTCTCAAAGATAAACCGAAGCAAGAGTCAATTAAACAAGATTATACCTTACTAATTAGGTTACTTAAATAAAGTAATAAGCAGGTATTTGTTGTGAGCATTACGCTTGCAGTTTTAATGAACTATGTATTTCTAAGAAAATTTACCTGACAAGGTAAGATCAACTTGGACCGAGAGGTCCATCGACAGATCCAAATCCACTGCTGTCCAGCGTTCTTGAGCCACGTGTACCTCAAAACTTATGAACAAGTTTGTACAATAAATTTGCCACTGATAACATATGGATCCGAGAAGTGGTCCTTCACTATTAGCCGTATGAGCAATATAAATTTCACTTAATGAGCTATGGGTGCTCGACGAGCTACGCTCAAAGTTTATCTGCGTGTAACACTTTATAATGAATTTATATGCAGTAGACCTAGAGTAACAGACAAACCCCGGTGGATTCGTAAGCTGAAGTGGCAATGGACCGGTTGTTTTAGTCGGTCTAGTCAATAGTGAAGACATTTTAGCAGCCTCGAACTGCTAAGTGAAGTGTAGTGGGTAAAGTTGGAGAAAGCAGTGTCCTTGACCACACGAGGATGCGGGTCTTCATAGGTATTTGCAAAATGTAAAAAAAGGGGGGCCCTGCTAAATGGAGTAACGACGTCTTGTGTTTTAAGTCATACAGCGGTACTTCGTGGCATTTCTTTCTCTCTCATTATCTATACGTTTCGTTTTTTGCCGGTTTTATTTTTATTTCTGTTTTTTTTTTTCTAAAGAACTTAGTGTAAGTTAAATTTTGAATATTGGTACCTAACATATTTTCTATTCAATAACGGTAAAATGAAAAGAGTATAAGAAACCATATCTGCTTAATTGAATCTGAAAATCTGATTCATAAAATATTTTGAAATTCTGTTTTCAAACCGATTGCTTGGAGCTTAGAGTTTTTATAGTGGTAGCCCCTATTATAGTTGTATCAAGAATACAACATAAATGCATCAATCGAGCACCGATTAACCAGAAAGGGAGCTAATTCTAATTTTATTTAAAAAACGCAGTACTCATGTACAATACAGAAATTCTCGATATCGTAGGGTTAATATTAAAAAGTAAAAGGACCCAATAATAATACAAGTCGACGTTTAGGTAAAATTATGGTATTTTCGCTTAGTATCATTCCGATACAAAATACTACAAACTATGAAATAATGGTACAATTATATGATAATAATTATACTACGACTCTGATTACGACGTATATGACGTTTGTATTATGACAGATGCGCTACTTTTTCTTGTATGAAAAAGTTTTGAGTAAAATAATATTTAGATGGGCCCATCCTTCCTATTGATATCATTGCCTTTTACACTGTTTTTGGATGTCGTAAATGCGTTTTGAATTAATTACGATAAATACAAATTTCAATAAAAATTGCTTATAACAATTATGTCAATAAACAAATATGTCAATTTGTTTTCGCATTATGAAGTAGACGTCCGACACTTGATTTTTTATCTGTCAAGCAAAAAAGCGGCACGGCCGTACCATCTTTTCTCGAAGCAATTCAGGTCATTTTCGACTCCCTATAACTTTGTGGTCAATAAAACTAGAAGCCTGAATTTTCAGTAACCAAGTAAGCATTGTATAGATATGGTATATTTCAAATTTCATTCAATTTGAACCAGTAGTTTAAGAATTGTAACCAGTTAAACTTTCTTAATTTTGTCACTCACTGACTGACCGATCATCAAAACTCTAAGGCACTTCTAGCAGACATAGAAGCTTCAAATTTAGAATGCAATTAGTGTTTAGAGTATAAATCAAGGAAAAACTAAAACATTTGTTAATTTCTGTCCAGTTTTCTAGATACACTAACTGCATAAACAACTTTGTAATCCCTCATAAATATATAGAATTACAAAGTAACATTTGCAGTGAATGAACGAGTGTACTTGTATATGTATTACAGGTGTACATAGGTACGTTGTTAGTACTCAAGAAGTATAAGGTACTGGAAAGGTAAAAAATTAAGACTATCTTATATACAACAAGAAATGAGATGCAATTAAAAACATAACTTGTAAAAAAACCAAGTCTCGCAACTCAGTTCTTTTACCGTAAAAAGTTGTGAGATCCATGTAATACCAAGTCGGTTAATTTATTCAGTTTCTACTTAAGGGTCCTTCTGTTTTAAGTTATTACGTAATTACCTAACCTAACAACATTTTATAATGACCATATCAATTTTAAAAGTCTTTTATATTTTAAATATATAGATTGACTTGGCAATCGCATTAAGCAATCTAATTTAATATAATACGTATTACTTGTGAGATACATTGCGGTTTCATGCGATGGCCAAGTCAATCTATATATTTAAAACATAAAAGACTTTTAACATTGATATGGTCACTATAAAATGTTGTTAGGTTAGCTAATTACGTAATAACTTAAAACAGAAGGACCCTTAAGTAGGAACTGAATAAATTAACCGACTTGGTATTACATGGATCTCACAACTTTTTACGGTAGAAGAACTGAGTTGCGAGACTTGGTTTTTTTTACAAGTTATGTTTTTAATTGCATTTTATTTTCATTTTAGGAGGTTTGTCAGGGTTAAGCTCGACCCTGTAGTGTAGTGATCCCACGTTAATATACTTTAGTGTTAAGGTAGAATAATGAGGCAGTTTAATTAAAGATCTAGATCAATTCACACGTCTCCTTCATTGACATTACTTTCCTACATTACATGGCGACCCTGCCAGGATCTGATTCTGACTGCGGATCAGAAGATTCCAGGTTCGAATCCTGGCAGGGTCGCCATGTAATATAGGAAAGGTGTCAATGAAGGAGACGTGTTTTTTGGTACTAAAACTTTAATTAGACTGCCTCATTATTCTACCTTAACACTAAAGTATATTAACGTGGGATCACTACACTACACCTCCCACCGACAAAAGAATAAAAAATATGCTATCTATTTTTTTATCAATTCTTAAAATAGATCTTAAAATAGATTATTCTAAAAAAGTTAATATCATTATGAAAACTGTAATCTAAGACATATCTAGCGCGCAAAAATGCGTAGTCACAGCAGTATAATTGACATAATCAGGCATAATTATGTATAACATAAAAATTATGTTTTGATTTTCACGATAATTTACAATATTATTTATTCGTATCCCTAATCATTTTGTTATTATGCCTACAATTTATCTAGTCAGGACAATACTGATAATACATATAAATTACGTGTCACGTAGTTTGTCCGCGATGGGCTCCTGAACTACTCAACCGATTTTAATAAAATTCGCTTAATCTTCATAATCTTTTACATTTCAATATTTTATTTTATTCTTTTTTTTCATATATTTACTTCACTCTTAGTTAACCATTACTTATTTATTTTCCTATTTTATCCATAGCTAGTACTTTAGCTATTCATTACACATGTACGAGTATACCATTTCTTTCACGTACACGGCTCGCGAATACACATGACCAAGAAAATTACCAATATCATTTAATTCACTTCTTTACATTTCAGCTCATGTAAATCATTATATAATTGTACCATAACTTTCACGTACACGGCTCGCGTACATACATGATCAAGATAGTGGACAATATTCTTTTCCAATTCATAATAAATTATCATTTCCCTCATTAAAATACATTAAAACTTATTCCGCATTTAATCGTGTCCGAACAACCTAAAAAAATTAATCGGCTCTTAGGTTTTCCAAACTCACAGCTGATCAGGCTGATTGTATGTGGATATACTAACCTCCGATAATTTTCTTTATCTTACTCTCGCAACTATACATTATCAATATTTTCATTTATAATTATGTATTCCGTAACTTAACCATACATTTAATCACATCGTTTACTTTATATCATAAAATAATCTCGTATAATATTTAGTTACAGTGTCAGTCAGGGAATGAGGTTCACACTAATTAGTTGTGTAAAACATTATATACGTAGTGAGTTTCAAAATCGCAGTATCCGAAGAAAATACTTTCATAATCTACTCAAATTAGTACTGTTTTCCAAGAAAATAATAAATTATAACAGTTAAAAGCTTATGATTTAAATATTCAAACAATATAAAACCGAAAATAAATTATTACATTTCACATTAAGATAAACAGAACAAAGAAGTCAATGTTAAGCAACGTAATCATTATAATTAATATAGCAACACACAGATCAAAATATAAATTGTAATCCTAACACCGCAAATATTTGGCAAGTTTGTTTTAAATTCCAAAGTACGTATAAGGCATCGTTTGTAATTACATCGGACTAGGATGACACGGTGTCATTCACGCCTTAATTCAAGATAACTTTTACAATATTTTATAATATGAATGCAAGTAAAATGTACCTTAAAAAGGATAGTTTTAAACATTTCCTTAATTTACACAGAAGTTTAGAAATAGTTACATTGTTAATATTTATGTTACTTTTACATACATCACAAAATGCATTAGCTTTTTTTAAAAAAAAGTACTTTTGTTAAAAAAATTGCTTTTTAAAAAAATCACTATTACAGCTATAAACTTCACACAACGATAGATTAATTTATTTAAACATTATAAAGAACAATTTTTAATATTTTAGGTAGGTTATTATATAAATTTATGATTTAATGCCTTTAAAAAAAGAAAGAAAAAAAATAATAATAGCAAATCGGTTATAACTCTTTTCAAAATTGTGTACATTTAAATAAAATTTACTACATAAAAAACACACACGAAATGTATCATCAGTGATATGTTAACTACAAAATATGAAAAATTAATTAATGATAAACAATTGTAAATGTAAATACGTAAAAATGTAATCATCATATTATTTCATTCATGTTTTGCAGGACACAGTAATAAAATAATATAAAACTATAACTGAATAAAATTGAATATAAAATAAAGTGCTAGATTATTGATTAATTTATAATTATTGCATTGTGCTTATTTTTTCAGTAATATAAATATAAAAAAAAACAATTAAATCGTGAATTATCTGATTTAAAATATGATTACTCTTTTTTATTTAAAATATGACTTTCAATTTAATCATATTTTAAATACAGAAAATTTTATGCATAACTTTTTTTAAAAGCAAAAGCAACATTAAAAAATCTCAAATTATTAAAGTTTTAAATGGAATTAAAAATCACACAGATGCGAATTTACCTCTCAAATTCTTCTTTATTATTTTCGGCTCAATTTTCACATCCTTCTGGGTGATGCCCGCTAGAATACAACTACTTCTTTCCCTTTTCAATCGTGGAACGAATATCTAGCATGTTATTGATGTTTGGTTTGTGATTGCGTGTCCAATGGGCTTTCCACCTATTCCTTGTTTCACAAATTTCCATTTATACCTATATTTTTGGGCTAAGCGTGGTCCGAGTGCCTTGACGTAATGTCCTCCAGACCGAATTTCAGTCACGGCGGCTTATTTATTATTGTCAAATCCGGTATTGCATCCATTCCGTACATAATTTTTTTTATCTTCATTATTTAATTAAGTTTTTTTTCTTTCCACCTTTAAACTTGGCATTGTTGTAGCGCACCGTCTGGCAGGGTCGCCATGTAATATAGGAAAGGAATGTCAATGAAGGAGACGTGTGATTTGTACTAAAACTTTAATTAGACTGCCTCATTATTCTACCCTAACACTAAAGTATATTAACGTGGGATCACTACACTACAAACCTTTTACACTCTATTAGGATTTCGGAAATGCCTTTTGAATTAATTACGATAAAAATAAATTCCACTAAAAATTGCATGTACTTAACGAAACGGAAATAAGTCAACTTGTTTTTTTTAACATAGATACACTCATGAAAAAGTTAATCACTCGGACCCACATAATTTTGTGGCTGGAGACGGGACTTATATGCAACAAATTGAGTCGAAGTCAAGGGTTTTTTCAGAAAACAAAATTAAACAATTCACATTAAATTGTTTCATTCACCACTATCATAGAAGGGTTTAGGGCAACCTGACTTTATAGATTCGATTCGGTTCTAAAACCGAATTAGCACGCCTCGACTTCACGTCGTCTTGTCTGCCCTACCCTTAGAGTGTTTTTGTAAAGCCGTAGGCACGGAGGGAGAGCAGCCCCCGCCAGCTGTATCAAATTGCAGGTTCCTAAGTGAGCCGTAGCGGCTGAGGCTGGTCCTGTATAAAAAAGTGAGGTTATGATTTTACAAAAAAAGAATATTACTTATAAACTATACATTTACGCAAAGATTCCCTCTTTGCGTTCACTCAAAAGTTCACCGGAAGCGCACCTAGGCTTCCGGTGAACCCTCCCTCCTCCCTCCTCCCACTCCCACCACAGTACGTGAGTACCGGATGTCTATAGTTTAACTATCACCTCAGTCCCCCGTGACCATGGTTGCGGAAAAGCACCCGAAACTACGGGAATTAAAAATCTAATAAAATAAACGCGACAAAATCCCTAAATGTAGTTTTAACCAATGGTAACATATATTATGTTACCATTGGTTATTATGCCTACAATTTGCATCGTAAGTTGTATACTGATGAAATTAGACTAAAATTTCTCAAATTGTTGCTTAATTGCGGATAGCTAATTAAAATTACAAAGTACCAAATAATATGGGTTCACCTAAAATTAATAGACACTTTACAAAATATCAGTTATGTAATATATTTGCATAGCCAGCCGCTTTGAGCTCTGTCTGGCAAGGACCACTTTCTCACAAAATATTATTTCACTCATTCATTCATTCATTCATTATAGCCTTTTAATAGTTCACTGCTAAACAATGTCCTAATCCATTGATTGCCTCAGAGGAAATATATTTCTTGCCATAGTTGCCACGCTTGGCAGGCACCTATGGCAACTGTGGCATTTTTGGCCTGATCTGGGATTTCAACATAGGACCTCATGTTCAGCAATTGCATTTACGACTACTAGACTAATAAGACAGTCATTTTACTTGTAACGAGGTATCTACTCACCAATGTTACAGTACATCTCCGTTAATCCTGAACTATATTAATACTACAAGTTGAAGTAAAGCTTCGTGTTAGGTGCATATATTAGTTAAGCATAGATATAACTGGTCAAAAAACAGCATATAAAATAATCGAATTATTTATTCCATTTTTCTTAGAGAAAGCTTTTTAAAAGTAATATCTAAGATATTTTTGTATAACAAACTGAAGAAAAAGAACAATTTTAAGTAAACGTCCGAATCCCAATTTTAACTTTTCCTTGAAGATTTTTATAATAATAATTTTATCTAAAAGTGATCCAAAAAAATAGGTTTAAAAATGAAGTTAAATCAACCGAAGTTCAGTAAAGTTTGTTGCTGTAAGTCATTGATTTAACAATGAGTTAACCGGGATTGGTTTTCAAAATTTCTATTATTATTACAATTTCTCAGGAGTTTCTTTAACCTAGATTAATACGGTAACGATATTTTCCGTTCACAATACATTTATTTACTGTGGATGCAAAAATTAATATTTATTTATATGGTTTTAAACTTCAAAGCAAGTCACTGGAAGAGACGTTTTTATAATCATGATAATATCTATCCATTCATTACGACGTATAAAAGCCAAGCACTGAACACACCCCCTCCCCATCCCCTTAAATTGCCTCATAAAAGAATCGTTTTTACTGGAAACGAGGCATTCCTTGGTCCTCAGAGGTGGCAACGCATCTGCATTTTGATTCTTAATCTTACCTTTAGATGCATTGTGTGCTCGTTTGTCACCCTTATTCTATAAAAAAACTTACTTTACACATCATCAAATGATGAAAAAAATTTATTTTTTAAACCAAATGTTCATGACCAGACTTAGTAAATGGACTTGAACAATAACAGTGCAACTTTGTAAAGTTTGGAATAGATCGGATATTTAGTACGCGTGTCCAAACCGCATGTCCAGTGAGCAATGCCAGAATCGTGCTCAATTCTGAATTCAGTATTGAATTGTAGAACGAAATCACTGAAACATTCTACAGATCAACGGTTTGTGAAAGCCGAAAATGCAAATAGAATTATTTAGTTAGTATACACTGGCTTTAATCGCATTTCATTCATCCGTCAATTACAGCCTATATAAAACTTTTTCCGCTATACGATTTATCGCTTTATAGTTGCATGTGTAAGTGGTGTAGTGTCGTCGTAAATGAATCCATCACGCCATATCGTTCGGTTGGTGTCATAAGAAGCGACTATGAGAAATTTCAGCATGATCTCAATCTCATTGATTTCGATATACCATCCTGGACTAGCAACGAGGAGCAGCATCACAAGTGCCAGACATCGATTACTTCAATCGTCAATCCAAATGCCAAGTGGCGGTAAGACATAATAAAATACTGTGTGAAATCCCAGAGGGATTTCATTGCTTTCGGTAACTGTCATTATAACAGTCTCATTTGCAGAACATGTTAAAATCTAGACCGGCAACAGGGAGCAGCGTCAAAGGTTTCAGTCGTCGAATTCTGTGTCGCATGTCAAGTGGCAATAAGACAAACCCTCCCCACATGAATGGCCAATGTCCGGCTATGGGTTTTTGCAGACTGATGATAAATTGGAGGAAGTCTTAGCCAATTCTTATCTTATTCTTAGCTATTGCGTTACTGAATCAAATATATTTTACATCTTCATTGAGTGTGATAACACGTTTAAACTTTAACTAGGAAGTCTAAATAAATTCCACATCTATTTAAAAATCGTTCACGAGTAAGGACAAGAAGTGTCTCGTAATTTACGAAGGAAAATGCTGAGGACAGCTATCTAGGGTAAACACTTGCCAAGAGCCGAGGCTTTATAAATGTAGCAAGCCTCTGTATAAATAAATGAGTAGTAGCCGTGTTATAAAATTTTGATAGCGTCCAAGAAAGTTACTTCCCTTGAATTCATTTCTGACTAAAGAAATAACACCGACTTAACAAAGATAGATTTTTAGTTTTATTAGCTTACGTTTTAGTTCGCATAAGTAAAGAATTATATTGTCTTGTACATTTTTTGTTAAATAAATAAATACTAGCGATGCTAATAATCGCTTTGTCTCGAAGTTCATGATATACGAATAGCATATTATATAATAATATATTATACTCATATGACGACATCAGCAACGTCGGAGCAATAGGGTCGTCACCATCTTGGTTCGGTGTCAAAGGGTCCATTTCCAAATTATAACACGAAGTGTAAATATGACGTCACTTTTAATCGGATTAACTAAATAGACAATTACAGGTGATAATAATTTAACTAGGCAAACTGACAGTTTAGTTTTGGTGAAGTAACTTGATCCGCGTCTTGGTGCGAAGTGCCTGTTCGACAAACGACTCTGTCCACGTGCCGCCATTACAAAATAACGCCACGGCGTTTGCCTCAATACTACATTAATCAATTGAGCAAATTGTATTAAAATTATATCGTTATCCGTGAAATGACCAGCCTGACCAGGTGTAAGTCCTCGTGTGTATCTGTAAAATCATAACCAACTTGGAATAATTTTTGAGAACTCAGCCAAGCTGACAACACGCTGTAAAGTTTAATTTGACAACAAGCTGTAAAGTTTAATTACAATGACTGCTCAATAAAAATAAATAAATAAAGCCTCTTTATTTCAGGCACAATGTTTCCATATATAACTTCCTGAACGTCAACAAGTCGAGTGGGCCGGATAACGTCCCTCCTATTGGGTTGAAGACGTGTGCTCCGAAGTTGGCACCGGTTATAACCCCCACCGGTCTTTTCCTGTACTCCTACTCCCTCGGCGTAGTCCCGAAACCGTGGTAGATATCCTTTGTGCACAAGATCCCTAAAAAAGGTAACCGCTCTGATCCGTGCAACTATATGCCTATTGCCATCACCTCTTTGTTCTCTAAAATAATGGAATCCAATATTAACAGACAGCTGATGCGATACCTTGAAGATCACCAGCTGATTGGTGACCGCCAGTGCGGTTTCCGTCGCGTTTGCTCGGCTGGTGATCTTCAGGGTTACCTAACTCATAAATGGGCGGAGGCAGTAAGGTCCAAGAGGGAGGCTTTGGCCGTTATTTTGGACATAGCGAAGGCCTTCGATCGGGTTTGGCACAAAGCGCTTCTTACAAAGCTTCCTTCCTATGGGCCTCCCGAGAAATTATGCTATTTGATCACCAGTTTTCTTGCTGATCGAAGCATCAAGGTCGTAGTAGACGATGCATGCTCCGATTACAAGTCCATTAACGATGGTGTTCCACAAGGCTACGTATCACCAACGCTGTTTCTACTGCACATAAGTTACATGTTGCAAACTGGTAACATTCATTGCTATGCAGACGACAGCACTGTTGATGCTTTATACATCGGCGGTGCCAATATTTCTCGGGAAAACGTCGCAGAGTACTGGGACAAACTTGTGAAACTGTTGAACAAAGTCTCGGACTGGGGGCGACTAAATCTAGTCCAGTTTAATCCTCATAAAACATAAGTTTGCGCGTTTACCGCTAAAAAAACACTTTCATCGTATCTACTAAGTTTGAAGGCACTCGCCTTGTTGCCTCAGCAAGTATCTGAATCCTCGGCGTCGACTTATCGAGTGACGTGCAGTTTCGTGGTCACTTAGTAGAGAAGGCCACATTGGCCTCTAAAAAGCTTGGCACGCTCAGCAGAGCGGGACAGTATTTCATACCGACTCACCGCCTGAAACTTTACAAGGCGCAGGTTCGGCTGCACATGGAATACTGTTCTCAGCTCTGGGCCGGGACCCCTCTAGTGCTAGCTCCTTCCATTTGATCGCACCCAGCGCAGAGCTGTTCGAATCGTCGGCGACCGAGCTCTTTCCGATCAGCTTGACTCACTGGCACTGCGAAGAGATGTTGCATCTCTTTGCGGATTTTATCGCATCTACCACGGGGAGTGCTCTGAGAAATTATTCGGTCTAATTCCAGCCGCTCATTATTACCTTCGCAGATCGTGACAAAACTCGCGATACCATCCATGATGACTGGCGATCCACCACCGTGCGATTTAAAATAAGTTTTTTTCCTGGCACAACTTGTTTTTGGAATCGACTCCCACCAGAGATTTTTCCGGACCAATACGACTGAAGAATTATCAAGAAAAGAGCTTACTCCTTTTTAAAAGGCTGGCCACGCATCTGCAATTTCCTTGGGGTTGCAGTTGTTCATGAGCGGCGGTAATCACTTACCATCAGGTGAGCCGTACGCTCGTTTGCCCCCTCTCCTATAAAAAAAAACCACCAATATTCAGAAATGTTTATGTAATGAAATCCTCGAAGGAAAATATTTTCGTTATTCATTTGATTAAATCATTACATCGAAAATATTGTTTACTTTTATCTTTGATACCTTCGGTTATTGGCAGAGAATGCCACATGGAATTAAGTCCACCCTATGTAATTTTAACACAAAATATAATAAAATTAAATTACAAAATATACACCAATATTAGATATCCTTGTTAACAAGCAATAGAACGTGAAGAAAGGTAGGTAATATTTGTGCTACAATAAATTTTAAATGTGACGGAAAGAAAATATCGCGCAATTAATTTCGCTTGCGAAGGGCCGCCTTTCGTATCTTTAAATGGGCTTTTGAATTCAAAATAAAACATTACCTATTTACAAGAATATTCCAGCATACTTTCAAACACAAAAACTGAAATATCATCATTACGATCAACACCTACTGGTTCTAATGTCCTCTAGACCGAATTTCGATCACGTTGACCAGTATAAACGGAGCCTAAAGATCTGCATAGATCAGTAATATAGTGCAATGTGCAACGGGAATCCGATGTGATGAAAAGGAGAAAGTACCTACAGGGTCAACGGCTTTTACTTTCAGAGTCTGTTTACACCTATGCAAAATACCGCCAACTTCCTGACTCTGGGCTACTACTGAATATTTCTTGACAAAAAAACTCACTAACTGATTTTTGGCTCGATCCGGAACATAAATTCGAGACTAAATCATCATCAGTCGCGCTTACTAGGTACCCACAAACCAAAGAGCCAGTTACTCCTACTACTCCTATTCCTCGTTTCCCTCGTCCTATATTTTTGACTGTTAACGTAGGTTTAAAATAAAAAAAGTGTGAATTTGTCATAGTTACCACTTTTCACAGGCGAGTAGACAACCACGCCAGTTTTTTATTACTACTTTGTTATCATAAATGTGCTGCTACCCGTCCTTTGTTTTTTTTACTGATGGTAGAGATCCATTTCAAA
>CAJQZP010001639.1:0-74545 GCA_907164705.1 Parnassius apollo | reverse complement strand
AAAAAAAAATATTGTTTATACTTTTTTGTTATTTAAAATTAGCTCTCCCAGTATGCTCGCCGTGGTAAATTATAATAATAATAATAATAAGGCGTAGGGAAGTGACGACCCCATCGCCCGCTGATATAACGGTTATGTGACAAAACCGCTACGTCGGCGCAGTCAGTCAGCACCTTGCCAAGAGGTGTTAGTGCCGTGCCTCGGCAAAAAATTGAAGGTGCCAAGGCTCGCTTGTGTACATGGCTTAACCATGAAACGGCGCCGGGTCTGGGCGTCTCCCGCTAAATGACGCCCACCACTATGGATGATGGAATCAAATGGAATGCGCAAAGGGCCGCTGCCTGGAGGTCGCCAGGGCGCGTCTGGAGCTGGCGCTGGACGCGACAGCATGCGAACCGCCAGCCGAGCGCGGGTGCTGCACGACCACCCAGCAGCCTCCTCGCATCCATCATCCCCACCAGCGGGGTGTCGGCAGGGGTCTTCGCGGGCTCAGCAATCGGCACCCGCCACTGGTGGAGTACGCCGCATGCGTTGGACAACCCAGATGAACAGCAACGCATTGCGGGCGTATTTTAGGGCGAAAGGGGGAGAAACTGGAGGTTTTGCGTATCGGGCAAGGATGCATCGACTTTTTGCTGAGCTGGAGCCATCTGTAACCGTCACCGAGCAAAACCTGGCAGACCGAGTTCGGTATATCTTGCGCTCAAATACATTTGATGTCACCGAACTCGAACGGCCACGACGTGAGGCTGTTCCTACATCGGGTGAAAATGCTGCGGCTGAGGATGCGGCGCCACAACTTGCCGAGCAAATGGCAAATGTGGATGCCGCCGTGAATACGCCAGTTGTGGTTGATTCAAACGATGATGGAGCAGTCGCCCAGGAACTGGAACTAGAGCAAATGAGGAGTACATTGGAAGAGGCGATTGTGGAAACGCGCAGTACGACTCTCGAAAATCGACCGCGACTTCCCCGCTTAGCCCTAAGCAAGCGGAATCGGGCCTGTCGTGAGCTCTGAACCCAATGCTGGTTACCTATTTGGAAGAGCCGGGACCTTTGCGAGACGGACTCAATTCTTTTTTGGCGCCGCACTGGCAGTCTGCCGTATTATAGGTGCCAAACTTTCCACGGCTGGACGCGCTACTGGACAAAGGGAGTGCTATCCCAGCCTGGAGAATAAGAATTGAAGAACGTATCGCAAAGGCTAGGGCCCTCATCAGCAGACTGATATGCTTCAGGTCAGGCAATACCAGGCCAAAGGATTGTGCGCATCGTCAGGATGGCGTTTGCTGGGACAAATGTTAGTTTGTCCCAGCCGGATATAATGCAAAAACTGACGGAGCGCATAGACGACCTGAAGCAAAAGAATAGCTGCTTGGGGAAAGCGGATTTGGCGATATACCGAGAGGTCGACACGGTTCAATCAGAATCGTCTCTTCCAGAGTGATCAGAAGAGGCTCTATAAATCATTGGAGCGACCAATAGTAAGTGGAACGGGCCCTGCACCAAATCAGGCCGACATGGTCGCATTCTGGCGCAGCCTGTGGTCAGACGCCCGTAAACCACAACGAGGGCCCTTGGACGGAAGTTGTGGCGAGTCAGTGTGCGAGTATTACGCCCATGGACCCCGTCATCATAACGCCGGATGACGTAGCTGAGGCGGTCCGTAGGGCCCCGAACTGGAAAAGTCCGGGGCTTGACGGGCTGCATCACTACTGGCTGAAGGGGTTCATGGTGTGTCATGCTGTGCTCGCCCGACAGTTTCAAGAGGCTCTCAACCAGAAGTCGCTCCCGAGCCTCTTCACTACTGGGATCACTCATTTGGTTCCTAAAGATCAGGGTGCCACAGACCCGAGCAAATACCGCCCCATCACGTGTCTACCGACCATATACAAGACACTAACATCCATTTTGAGCGCAAGAATCGCTCGTCACCTGGACTTAAATCAGGTGATGTCGCGCGCTCAAAATGGATGTAGTGGAACCAAGAACCACTCCTCATTAACGCGGTCATTGGCAAAGTGGTGAAACGCAACCGTCGGAACTTCTCCGCCGCCTGGATAGATTACAGAAAGGCATTTGACTCGGTGCCCCATACATGGCTAAAGAGGGTCCTCGAGCTGTACAAGATTGACTGTACAGTTCGAGACTTCCCTCGGGCAGTGTATGGGGCAGTGGAGTCGATCCTCTGTCATCTAGGCGAGCGGATGACGGCTGCGGAAAGCCGCATAGGGATAAGAAGGGGTATATTCCGGGGCGACTGTCTGAGTCCAATCTGGTTCTGCCTCTCTTTCAACCCTCTCAGTACTTTACTGGAGGGCTCCGGGAGGGGATTTCAGCTTCGGAAAGGAGGTACAAAAGTGACCCACCTTTTCTATATGGATGACCTCAAATTATTCGCCTCCAGTCGCTCCCATCTTATGGAATTGCTAAACATCACGTGTGAATTTAGCAATTCTATTAGAATGGAGCTGGGGACGGATAAGTGTGCGGTCCTCCATGTTGAAAGGGGAAGGGTTGCTAACTCTGAGGGCATAGACTTATCTATGCCCGTCAACTTAAGAACCCTTTCCGAGGCTGAAACATGCCGATACCTGGGTATGTCACAGAACATCGGTATCGATGAGGCTGGTATGAAACAGTCAGTTTGCGACGTGTTTTATGCACGCTTGACCAAAGTGCTTAACAGCCTTTTGTCCGGTGTGAATAAGGCAAACGCATATAACGGTTGGGTCATGCCTGTCCTCATGTATAACTTTGGCATACTCAGGTGGACTAACACTGAACTTAACCCCCTGGATAGAAAAGTCCGCACTACCATGACGTCCCATAGTATGCATCATCCGAGATCGTCGGTAATGAGGCTGTACTTGCCGCGGAAGCATGGTGATCGTGGCTTCTTGAGCGCGCTCACCATGCATAATCGCGAAGTGTGCAGCCTCCGTGATTACTTCCTGGCGAGATCGGATGATCCATTCTATAAGGACGTCATTTCTTGTGATAAAGGACTTACCCCTCTATCCTTAGCCAACGAGCAATGGCAAGACCCGGCAGTGCAGAGCATTTCCGACCGGGAGACCGTATGGAAGGAGAAGGAGCTCCACGGGAGGTTCTACAAGGCTCTACATGAGCCTTTCGTAGACACAGTAGCCTCCCTCCACTGGCTACGCTTTGGTGATCTCTTCGGGGGAAACCGAGGGTTTTGTCTGTGCAATACAGGATCAGGTTATTAAGACCAACAACTATCGGAGATACATCCTAAAGGATGGCATCGTCGACATCTGTCGAGCTTGTCGCCATCCCGGTGAGTCACTTAGGCATGTTATCTCCGGTTGTTCGGCGCTTTCTAACTCTGAGTACTTGCACAGGCACAACCTAGTAGCCAGAATTCTATACCAGGAGCTCGCTCTGAAATACGGTCTCGTGGATCGGAAATTGCCGTATTACAAGTACCTGCCGGAAGCCGTGCTCGAAAATGATCGCGCCAGGCTCTATTGGGACCGGGCCATCATCACAGACAGGACTATTCTTGCGAATAAGCCTGATATTGTGCTGATGGACCGCACAGTCAAGGATATTTTTGGTCGACATTACCATTCCGTATGACGAGAACCTCGTGAAAGCTGAAACATACAAGCAAACAAAATATCTGGACCTGGCTCACGAGGTGACCGACATGTGGGGTGGTCTGCCGACCGAAATTATTCCTGTAGTCGTCTCTGCAAACGGGCTAATCCCAGTCAGCCTCTCGGGTCATCTGAGGCGGCTGGGACTACGTGGCGGACCGCTCCAGGTTCAAATGCAGAAGGCGGTGCTCCTCGATACCGCCCGCATCGTCCGCCGGTTTCTTTCCCTTTCCCCTTAACACTCGGCCGTTTGGTCTCCCCTGCCGAGGGCCTCCATCTGGTTGGGCTTTTACTTATTTATGTACTTTTATATTTATTTTATATTATTGATATTTATGTATATTTATCTTTTCATTTTTATTTATAATTATATATTTGTAGAACCCAACCAGATGAGAAAACTATATAGATACCCCATAATAATAATAATAATAATAATAACGTACGTTTGGCTGCACAGATTCAAGAAGCCATTGAGTGTTGTGAGCTCCCGAGACTTCTTACAACTGGTATTACCCACTTACTATATAAAAATGGAAACACCACTGAACAATTACCGATCTATAACATGCCTTTCAACTGTATATAAATTAATAACTGCAATTTTGAATAACAGGATCTATAAACATTTGGAAAATAATAACATTCTTTCAACTGCACAGAACGGATGTCGGAAAGGTTCACGTGGTTGTAAAGAACTTCTTCTCATTGACACTGCTATTTGCCGACAAGTCTATCGTAATCGCAAAATATGTCCGCTGCTTAGGTGGATTACAAAAAGGCATATCACTCTGTTCCACATTCATGGCTAAAGAGAGTTTTACAAATATATAAAATAGATGACAAAATTTGTATATTTGTATATAAATTTGTGTGTTTTTAAGTAAATTAATGGGTCAGTGGAACACTATCCTAAATCTACCAGGTGAGTGGCAAAGTAGTTCGATAGACTCTATAAATACGAAAACACAAAACAACTTTTTTACACCTAATTGTTCATGAAAGATTATTTGTATTTGACTCATGCTAATGTTTAAAGTTGCCTGAATTTCACGGTATGTCACATGTCGATCTTCCTTAATTAGCTTACGCACAGCATCAACGTTTTCTTGGGTGACTGCAGTTTTTGGACGACCTTGACGAGGATCATCACTGAGCTTGACACGTCCACGTTGAAATTCAGCAAATCAGCGATAAATTGTGGTTTTAGATGGGGCTTCATTACCAAATGCAGAAATCATCCGGTCAACACACTGTTTTTGTGTTAAACCACTTCGAAAGTCATAATAAATCATCGCTCTTGAATTTTCTCGAGTCAATTCCGTTTTCTCAAAGACTAAACAAGTTTGACAAAACCTTGTAACAAGACTGAGAATCTTTGGTTAAATAAATAAATGGTATTCGATTTTTAAAACCAAGGAGTTTTCAAATAAAAAAGATTATAATATGACAGGAACAGTGGAAATATTCCATTCCCGATACTTTTAGTGCAGCCTAGGTACACCAACAGCTTGCCATTAAATTTGGCTTTACTCAACAGGACGTTCCATAATATAAGTATGGACCAAAGCCAGTCCTTGAAAATAGAAGTGTCACACTGTACTGGGATCGGTCAATTATCACAGACAGGTTTATAGTGGCAAATAAACCTGACATTGTGGTGATAGACCAAACTACACGCTAGGCAATAATAGTGGGAATCAGTGTTCCTCATGACGAGAATCTCGTAAAAGCAGAGAATGATAAAAAAATTAAATATATCGACCTGGCTCATGAGATTGTCGCTATGTGGGACGTTGATTCTACTATTATTGTACCAATAGTTGTTTCAGTCAATGGGCTTATTGGTAAAAATATGGACGATTATCTGTCCAAGTTAGGTTTGGGCAAATGGCTGAAGGCATTAATTCAAAAATCGGCCTTATTAAATACGGCTCGAATAGTAAGAAGGTTCCTATCTTTGGATGCCTAACTTCACCGATGGCTTAGAATTCCTCGCCGCGGTGGATAATAACCGAAATAATAATATTATTTATATAGATTGTATTTATATTTATAATATTATAATTTTGTGATAATGTATGTGATAACAATAAAAATAATAATAATAATAATAATAATAATAATAATAATAATAATAACAATAAAATAAAATGGATGATGGCACAAAAAGGAACGCGCATAGGGCCGCTGCCTGGGGGTCGCCGGAGCGCGTCTGGAGCTGGCGCTGGACGCGGCAGCATGCGGGCCGCCAGCCGAGTGCGAGGAGCTGCACGATCACCTAGCAGCCCCTCGCATCCATCATCCCCACCAGAAGGCTTGGTGTCGGCTGGGTCTTCTCGGACCCAGCAAGCGGCACCCGCCGCTGGTGGAGCACGTCGCATGCGTTGGACAAAATCCATGAACGAAAACGCATTGCGGGCGTACTATAGGGCGAAAGGGGAAGAAACTGTGGGAATAGCGTATAGGTCTCGGATGCATTGCTTTTTTGCTGAGCTGGAGCCGTCTATCCCCGTCACGGAACAAAACCTGGCAGACCGAGTTCGGTACATCATGCGCTCGAAAATATTTGATGATGCCGAACTCGAACGACTACGACGTGAGGCTATTCCGTCGTCGAATGAATCGGCTATGGCTGGAGATGCAGCTCCACATTCGACAGACCAGCATCCACACGTGGAAGCCGCCATGGATCTTCCAGTTGTGGTTGATTCGAACGACGATGAAATAGTCTCCCACGAACTAGAGCAAATGAGGAGTATATTGGAAGAGGCGATTTTGGAAACGCGCAGCACCCCTCTCGAAAATCGACCGCGACTTCCCCGCATACCCTTAAGCAAGCGAAATCGGGCTGTCGTGAGGGCTCTTAACCCAATGCTGGTGACCTATTTGGAAGCCAGCCGGGACCTTTGCGAGACGGACTCGATTCTCTTTGGCGCCGCAGTGGCAGTTTGCCGTATTATTGGTGCCAAACTTCTCATGGCTGGACGCGCTACTACACAAAGTAGCGCAATCCCAGCCTGGAGAAAGAGAATCGAGGACCGTATCGCAAAGGCAAGGGCCCTTATCGGCAGACTGACAAGCTTCAGGTCGGGTAATAATAGACCGAGGATTATGCGCACCGTTAGGATGGCGTTTGCTGGGACAAATATCAGTTTGTCCCAGCCGGATATCACGCAGAAACTAACGGAGCGCATAGACGACCTGAAGCAAAAGATCGCTGCTTGGGGGAAGCGGATTCGACGATTTTCCGAGGGGTCAAGGCGGTTCAACCAGAATCGTCTCTTCCAGAGTGATCAGAAGAGGCTCTATAAATTATTGGAGCGACCAAAGGTATGTGGAGCGGGCCAAGGACCGGATCAGGCTGACATTATCGCATTCTGGCGTGGCCTGTGGTCAGAGCCCGTAAACCACAGTGAGGGCCCTTGGATGGAAGTTGTGGCGAGCCAGGGTGCGAGTGTTACGCCTATGGACCCCATCACCATAACGCCAGAAGACGTGGCTGAGGCGGTCCGTAGGGCCCCGAACTGGAAAAGTCCGGGGCTCGACGGGCTGCATCATTACTGGCTGAAGGGGTTCGTGGTGTGTCACGCTGTGCTCGCCCGACAGTTTCAAGAGGCTCTCGACCAGAAGTCACTGCCAAGCTTCTTCACTGCTGGGATCACTTACTTGGTTCCTAAAGATCAGGATACCACAGACCCGAGCAAATACCGCCCCATCACGTGTCTACCCACCATATATAAGACACTGACATCCATTTTGAGCGCGAGAATCACTCGTCACCTGGAGCTAAACCAGGTGATGTCACGCGCTCAAAATGGATGTCGGGGCGGTGGTCGTGGAACTAAGGAACCACTCCTCATTGACGCGGTCATAGGCAAAGTGGTGAAACGCAACCGTCGGAACTTCTCTGCCGCCTGGATAGACTACAGAAAGGCGTTCGACTCGGTGCCCCATACATGGCTAAAGAGGGTCCTCGAGCTGTACAAGATTGACTGTACAGTTAGAGACTTCCTCGAGCAGTGTATGGGGCAGTGGAGTACGATCCTTTGTCATCTGGGCGAGCGGATGACGGCTGCGGAGAACCACATAAGGATAAGAAGGGGTATCTTCCAGGGCGATTGTCTGTGTCCAATCTGGTTGTTTTCGCGGGGGGGGGATAGTAGGAAAGGAGGGACAAAAGTGACCCACATTTTCTTGGATGTGTTTTCATTTATGGAAGTATGTGAATTTAGCAGTTCCATTGGAATGGAGCTTGGGACGGATAAGTGTGCGGTCCTCCATGTTGAAAGGGGAAGGGTTGCTAACTCTGAGGGCATAGACTTGTCTATGCCCGTCAACTTAAGGACCCTTTCCGAGGCTGAAACATACCGATACCTGGGTATGTCACAGAACATCGGTATCGATGAGGCTGGTATGAAACAGTCAGTTTGCGACGTGTTTTGTGCACGCTTGACCAAAGTGCTTAACAGCCTTTTGTCCGGTGTGAATAAGACACACGCATATAACGGCTGGGTCATGCCTGTCCTCATGTATACCTCTGGCATACTCAGGTGGACTCAGACTGAGCTTAACGCCCTGGATAGAAAAGTCCGCACTACCATGACGTCCCATAGGATGCATCATCCGAGATCGTCGGTAATGAGGCTGTACTTGCCGCGAAAGTATGGTGGGCGTGGCTTTCTGAGCGCGCTCACCATGCATAATCGCGAAGTGTGCAGTCTCCGTCAGTACTTCTTGGCGAGATCGGATGATCCATTCTATAATGACGTCATTTCTAGTGATAAATGGCTTACCCCTCTATCCTTAGCCAACGAGCAATGGCAGGACCCAGCAGTGCTTAGCAATTCCGACCGGGAGACCGTATGGAAGGAGAAGGAGCTCCACGGGAGGTACTACAAGGCTCTACATGAGCCCTTCGTAGATACGGTCGCCTCCCTCAACTGGCTACGTTTCGGTGACCTCTTCGGGGAAACCGAGGGTTTTGTCTGTGCAATACAGGATCAGGTTATTAAGACCAACAACTATCGGAGATACATCCTAAAGGATGGCACCGTCGACGTCTGTCGAGCTTGTCGCCATCCCGGGGAGTCACTTAGGCATGTCATCCCCGGTTGTTCGGCGCTTTCTAACTCTGAGTACTTGCACAGGCACAACCTAGTAGCCAGAATTCTACACCAGGAGCTCGCTCTGAAATACGGTCTCGTGGACCGGAAATTGCCGTATTACAAGTACTTGCCGGAAGCCGTGCTCGAAAATGACCGCGCCAGACTCTACTGGGACCGGGCCATCATCACAGACAGGACTATTCTTGCGAATAAGCCTGATATTGTGCTGATGGACCGGGCACAGTCAAGGATATTTTTGGTCGATATTACCATCCCGTATGACGAGAACCTCGTGAGAGCCGAAACAGATAAGCAATCAAAATATCTGGACCTGGCTCACGAGGTGACCGACATGTGGGGTGGTCTGCCGGCCGAAATTATTCCTGTAGTCGTCTCTGCGAATGGGCTAATCCCAGTTAGCCTCTCTGGTCATCTGAGGCGACTGGGACTCCGTGACGGACCGCTCCGGGCTCAAATGCAGAAGGCGGTGCTCCTTGATACTGCCCGCATCGTCCGCCGGTTTCTTTCCCTTTCTCCCTAACCCTCGGCCGTTTGGTCTCCCCCTGCCGAGGGCTTCCATCTGGTTGGGCTTTTATTTATTTATGTATTTTTGTATTTATTTTATTTTATTGATATTTATGTATATTTATCCTTTCATTTTCATTTATAATTATATATTTATACATCCCAACCAGATGAGAAAACTATATAGATACCCCACACATAATAATTAATAATAAAGGCGTAGGGAAGTGACGACCCCATCGCCCGCTGACGTAACGGTTATGTGACAAAACCGCTACGTCAGCGCAGTCAGTCAGCACCTTGCCAAGAGGTGTTAGTGCCGTGCCTCGGCAAAAATTGAAGGTGCAAAGGCCCGCTTGTGCACATGGCCTCATCATGAAACGGCGCCGGGTTTGGGCGTCTCCCGCTAAATGACGCCCACTACTATGGATGATGGAATACGGAAGAACGCGCAAAGGGCCGCTGCCTGGAGGTCGCCAGGGCGCGTCTGGAGCTGGCGCTGGACGCGGCAGCATGCGAACCGCCAGCCGAGCGCGAGGTGCTGCACGACCACCCAGCCGCCCCTCGTATCCATCATCCCCACCAGCTGGCTCGGTGTCGGCAGGGTCTTCGCGGGCCCAGCAATCGGCACCAGCCTCTGGTGGAGTACGCCGCATGCGTTGGACAACCCAGATAAACAGCAACGCATTGCGGGCGTATTTTAGGGCGAAAGGGGGAGAAACTGGATGTTTGGCGTATCGGGCTAGGATGCATCGTCTTTTTGCTGAGCTGGAGCCATCTTTAACCGTCACAGAGCAAAACCTGGCAGACCGAGTTCGGTATATCTTGCGCTCAAATATATTTGATGTCGCCGAACTCGAACGGCTACGACGTGAGGCTGTTCCCTCGTCGGATGAGAATGCTACGGCTGAGGATGCGGCGCCACAAATGGTAGAGCAACCAGCAAACGTGGATGCCGCCGTGAATACCCCAGTTGTGGTTGATTCAAACGATGATGGAACAGTCGCCCAGGAACTGTAATTAGAGCATATGAGGAGTACATTGGAAGAGGCGATTGTGGAAACGCGCAGTACGCCTCTCGAAAATCGACCGCGACTTCCCCGCATAGCCCTAAGCAAGCGGAATCGGGCTGTCGTGAGGGCTCTGAACCCAATGCTGGTGACCTATTTGGAAGCCAGCCGGGACCTTTGCGAGACGGACTCAATTCTTTTTGGCGCCGCGCTGGCAGTCTGCCGTATCATAGGCGCCAAGGTTTCCACGGCTGGACGCGCTACTGGCCATAGTAGCGCTATCCCAGCATGGAGAAGAAGAATTGAGGAACGTATCGCAAAGGCTAGAGCTCTCATCGGCAGACTGATATGCTTCAGATCAGGCAACAACAGGCCAAGAATTGTGCGCACCGTCAGGATGGCGTTTGCTGGGACAAATGTCAGTTTGTCCCAGCCGGATATAACGCAAAAACTGACGGAGCGCATAGATGATCTGAAGCAGAGAATCGCTGCTTGGGGAAAACGGATTCGGCGATATACCGACAGGTCGACACGGTTCAACCAGAATCGTCTCTTCCAGAGTGATCAGAAGAGGCTCTATGAATCATTGGAGCGACCAATGGTAAGTGGAACGGGTCCAGCACCGAATCAGGCCGACACTGTAGCATTCTGGCGCGGCCTGTGGTCAGAGCCCGTAAACCACAGCGAGGGCCCTTGGACGGAAGTTGTGGCGAGTCAGTGTGCGGGTATTACGCCCATGGACCCCGTCATCATAACGCCGGATGACGTAGCTGAGGCGGTCCGTAGGGCCCCGAACTGGAAAAGTCCGGGGCTTGACGGGCTGCATCACTACTGGCTGAAGGGGTTCATGGTGTGTCACTCTGTGCTCGCCCGACAGTTTCAAGAGGCTCTCAACCAGAAGTCGCTCCCAAGCCTCTTCACTACAGGGATCACTCATTTGGTTCCTAAAGACCAGGGTACCACAGACCCGAGCAAATACCGCCCCATCACGTGTCTACCGACCATATACAAGACACTAACATCCATTTTGAGCGCGAGAATCACTTGTCACCTGGACTCAAATCAGGTGATGTCGCGCGCTCAAAATGGATGTCGGGGGCGGTGATCGTGGAACCAAGGAACCACTCCTCATTGACGCGATCATTGGCAAAGTGGTGAAACGCAACCGTCGGAACTTCTCCGCCGCCTGGATAGACTACAGAAAGGCATTCGACTCGGTGCCCCATACATGGCTAGAGAGAGTCCTCGAGCTGTACAAGATAGACTGTACAGTTAGAGACTTCCTCGAGCAGTGTATGGGGCAGTGGAGTACGATCCTTTGTCATCTGTGCGAGTGGATGATGGCTGCGGAGAACCACATAAGGATAAGAAGGGGTATCTTTCAGGGCGATTGTCTGAATCCAATCTGGTTCTGCCTCTCTCTGAACCCTCTCAGTACCTTACTGGATGGCTCCGGGAGGAGATTTCAGCTACGGAAAGGAGGGATAAAAGTGACCCACCTTTTCTATATGGATGACCTCAAGTTATTCGCCTCCAGTCGCTCCCATCTTATGGAATTGCTAAACATCACTTGTGAATTTAGCAATTCCATTGGAATGGAGCTGGGGACGGATAAGTGTGCGGTCCTCCATGTTGAAAGGGGAAGGGTTGCTAACTCTGAGGGCGTAGACTTATCTATGCCCGTCAACTTAAGGACCCTTTCCGAGGCTGAAACATACCGATATCTGGGTATGTCTCAAAACATCGGTATCGATGAGACTGGTATGAAACAGTCAGTTTGCGACGTGTTTTTTGCACGCTTGACCAAAGTGCTTAACAGCCTTTTGTCCGGTGTGAATAAGGCACACGCATATAACGGCTGGGTCATGCCTGTCCTCATGTATACCTTTGGCATACTCAGGTGGACTCAGACTGAACTTAACGCCCTGGATAGAAAAGTCCGCACTACAATGACGTCCCATAGGATGCATCATCCGAGATCGTCGGTAATGAGGCTGTACTTGCCGCGGAAGCATGGTGGTCGTGGCTTCTTGAGCGCGCTTACCATGCATAATCGCGAAGTGTGCAGCCTCCGTGATTACTTCCTGGCGAGATCGGATGATCCATTCTATAAGGACGTCATTTCTTGTGATAAAGGACTTACCCCTCTATCCTTAGCCAACGAGCAATGGCAAGACCCGGCAGTGCAGAGCATTTCCGACCGGGAGACCGTATGGAAGGAGAAGGAGCTCCACGGGAGGTTCTACAAGGCTCTACATGAGCCTTTCGTAGACACAGTAGCCTCCCTCCACTGGCTACGCTTTGGTGATCTCTTCGGGGGAAACCGAGGGTTTTGTCTGTGCAATACAGGATCAGGTTATTAAGACCAACAACTATCGGAGATACATCCTAAAGGATGGCACCGTCGACATCTGTCGAGCTTGTCGCCATCCCGGTGAGTCACTTAGGCATGTTATCTCCGGTTGTTCGGCGCTTTCTAACTCTGAGTACTTGCACAGGCACAACCTAGTAGCCAGAATTCTACACCAGGAGCTCGCTCTGAAATACGGTCTTGTGGATCGGAAATTGCCGTATTACAAGTACCTGCCGGAAGCTGTGCTCGAAAATGATCGCGCCAGGCTCTATTGGGACCGGGCCATCATCACAGACAGGACTATTCTTGCGAATAAGCCTGATATTGTGCTGATGGACCGGGCACAGTCAAGGATATTTTTGGTCGACATTACCATTCCGTATGACGAGAACCTCGTGGAAGCCGGAACAGACAAGCAAACAAAATATCTGGACCTGGCTCACGAGGTGACCGACATGTGGGGTGGTCTGCCGACCGAAATTATTCCTGTAGTCGTCTCTGCAAACGGGCTAATCCCAGTCAGCCTCTCGGGTCATCTGAGGCGGCTGGGACTACGTGGCGCCTCCAGGTTCAAATGCAGAAGGCGGTGCTCCTCGATACCGCCCGCATCGTCCGCCGGTTTCTTTCCCTTTCCCCCTAACCCTCGGCCGTTTGGTCTCCCCTGCCGAGGGGCCTCCATCTGGTTGGGCTTTTATTTATTTATGTACTTTTATATTTATTTTATGTTATTGATATTTATGTATATTTATCTTTTCATTTTCATTTATAATTATATATTTATAGCACCCAACTAGATGAGAAAACTATATAGATACCCCACGATAATAATAATTTCTTTATTTCGGACCAAAATTAATCCATAGTAGTGTTAGTAATAATTGACTTATAAACTAGTGTTAGTAAACATTAAAGTATGGATAAACTTTTTTCAAAATCGTAGAATTATAGTCGTCCGCTACTGTTTTCAAAATGCTGTTGTGACTGTCTCTCACCCTTCTAAGCAGCGAAGCAGTTTTCTTACGTATTATCGCATGAAAGCCGTCCGTGCGAGCTTGCGCAAACATCTCCGACGCACTACAGTATCCGGGCAGTCCCAACAACATTCTGAAAGCATTATTATATTGAACACGCGGGGCATCCAGCGACCTTTTAGTGTAATTCATCCATAGATTGCTCGTGTACAGACTCAGGCAGTATGCCTTAAATAGGGTAATTTTAACTAGGTCCGTACATCGAGCAAATCTACGGGCCAGCATGTTACTCCTGACCGCTAGAGCCCTGCGTTCCCTCTCAATATCTACATTGACTTTCAGGTCATCGGCAAGAAAATGAATGAAGAATGAATGAATGAGAAAATGAATTATCATAATATTTCTTATAGGTTTATCCTAAATAAAAATACTGATTTCCTCACCAGTAAAGTTTTGCTTTAATTTAATACTTTTTGAAGAAAAAAAAACCTTACGAATTTGCTATGAATCTGTCGCCTTACTTATGAAGCTGCCAGCTTTTGTGCCGTAATGGGAAGAAAAATAAACTAAATGACCAAAAAATTTACTTCAAGAGTCTTTGAAAGCACTCTCAATGTAGGTAACATCTTTACCGCATTGCTGTTGTATCTTAATTTACTGCTTGGGTTTTTTTAAGTATTATAACTGTGGAGTGTAGAGCGTTTGGCTTTTTGCCTATGGCAATGTGTATAAGCTATTACCAATATTTGCTCCGTTATGGCCAATTCATTTGTCGACGCAGACAGGGCTCAAAGCTCAGATCATTCAAAACATTTAGTGAATGCAAGGGAAGTGAGAATACTGATGCATAATACTGTTGCGTCTCTACGTCATTACCATTTTTCCCTTAAAATAAACTCGTGAGATCAATGCTAAAGACTCCAAATGATAATGCTAAAAATTCTAATTTATAAAAAAAACTCTTTACGAGACAAAAGTAAAACGAATTAAAGTATGTTGTATTATACGAAATATACAAAAATGCATAGGTAATCTTTATTTACAAAAACAGGTCTGTTTATATTAAAAGTACTATATTATGATTTTCGTAGATTTCAGCATACTTTGTGTTTGCTTCTCCCATTACCAAGGTTGCAAAATGTGATTGAAACATATTATCTTTTTATTTATTTTTCTAGCTTTCGTTCCTAGTTACCGACCCATTTTCGTTGCTCACAAATATGTAATTGTGCGTAAAATCTTGTTTTTTTTTTGTTAATATTACTAACAAAATATCAATGGACGAATTCCAAAATGAACTTTACTATTATCTTTTTTTATTTCTTGTTAAATTTTATAAAACTATCTATTTGAACTGTCTAATTTAACGTTGAACAACGCATCAGAGTAGTTGAACTCATACCGTTCGCACAGTAAAGGAGCTGTATTGAAAGCCTACGCGCCTGACAACTTTTTTAACGCCATTATACAAGTCTAGTGCCATCTAACGTAGTGTGCCTTTTAAAATGCTCTTACCGCTTAAGGAACTGAAGCCACATAAATCTGAGTAGATATGGCACTTTGCCAGCGCACACCTTAATATAAATACACATGGTCCTGTTCCGAATTCGAAAACCTTGTTATTTAATGTGTCTGGCACTTACCAAATATTATAGAATTTGGAAAATAATAAGAGTTACATCATATGATTAAAAATTTAAATAACTACAGCAAGTCAAATAACTAAGTCACCTTAAGTGGCTCCGCGGCGCAGAGGATTAGCAAAGAGTTGCAGGCTGCGGGTTCAAATCCCGCACGTGACAAGTGCTTGTACGGCCTACAACCCAGCGAACAACCCGGGTTCGTAGCTCCGCCGACACCAATGAAATAGTAATTGCAATTTTAAGTGCTGATTTACCACATGTCTGAGAAAAAAAATATTTTGGAGATATGTGAAGTCCGGCCCAAACGCATTGGAGCAGCGCGGCGGACACTTCCTTGCCCTAAAACCCTTTCAGAAGTAAGAGGCCTGTGCTCAGCAGTGGGACGTATATAAGCTGTCATGTTCGCTCACTGATCGTTTCCTTTAATTCCAAAAACGTGGTAAATCAGCACCTCAGTGACAAGTAAACTTAATCAACCTAATGTTTAGGAGCTACTGCAGTTCATGTACCCCGGTAGCCAACCTCAAAAAAGAAGGGTTCAGTCCAGGACACTGCCATCTGGCGTCACAAATGGTAATACGGAGTTACCTAGACGGACTACACACGGCGAATAATTAAACTATTTTTCATAGTTGCCACTCTTGGCAAGCGGGTTGGCAACCGCAGTTTTTATTAGTTTTGAGTTGTTATCACGAAGACGCAGTTGCTTGCTACCCATCTACTGTTCATTCTGCTCTTACTACAATCACGGAGTGATAGGGGCTAGTGGATTCTTCATACACTTTGCTTTAGAGAAAATCATGAATTGGCTAAACATAAATAATTTAAATATAAATTTAGAAAAAACAAAACTTATGACATTCTATCAAAAACGTAATAAAATAAATAATTTAAATATCAATTATCTAGGACAAAAAATCAATACCATAGATAATATAAAATTTTTGGGTATAAATGTAGATTGCAATTTGAACTGGCAGTCTCATGTGAGCAGTGTGTGTATGAAATTAAATCGTTTTTCGTATGCGTTATATATGCTTGGAAAAGTTGTGGACACATCCGCCGTAATGGCATCATATCATGCTTATGTTATGTTTACACTTAGATATGGTATTATGTTCTGGGGTAATTGTACGGACAAAGAAACAGTATTTAAAGCTCAAAAGAGATGCTTACGAGCCATTTGTAAAATTAACCAAAGTGAGAGTTGTAAGCCATACTTCATTAATTTAAAATTATTAACAATGCCATGTCTATATATATATGAGGTAGTCTTATTTGTACGTCAAAACTTAAGTTTTTACAAAAAACTAAATGTCCAGCGTCATAAAGATAAATTGAGCCATCCCAATAGTAAGACTGTTTTGTTTCAAAAAAGCGTATTCTGTATGGGTCCTCGACTGTATAACCATTTACCTAAATATATAAGAGATTCTAAGAGCTTTCACATTTTTAAGAAACAACTAAACACATTTTTAACCATAAAAGCGTATTATAATATTGACGGTTATCTATATGACAATTTTTAAATTTTAACTATCAAATTTATTGAACGAAACGTTATCTATGTTATTAATTTTGAGACAATTTATACCTACTCGTTTTGACATTATTACTTGGACATTACAATTTTAATTATTACATGTATTTTATCATTATTTTGTGAATTATTATTATGTTAGTAGCGCAAATATACAAATAGGGTTATATTATGTTAATGTAATTATCGGCATTTACCATTTAATTTTAATTATAAATAAAATCTAATATTTAAGTAGTTTGCATACCGAAAGGTAGAATATGGCTGTATTTTGTTAAATTATTAAGACCTATTGTAACCCATAGATCGCAAATGAATAAAATGAATTTGAATTTGAATTTGAATTCTCTTACGCCATCACTACACAGAGATATTTTTTTAAATTTAATAGAAGTCATAAGCTTTAATTCACATTATCATTTTAAATCGTTATCAGGAAGACGCTGCTGCCCAGCTCCTGATTTGTTCATCTCTGTAGACATCCACGGTACGATAAAGGGTAGTGGATATCCTTACACTGCCGCGACACGGTCCTTATCTAACACTAAATTATTTACTTTGTAACTGATATTTTCGAAAACATGTCATAATACTGACAGGTGATTATTAGCATTCATAATAATCATCATATAAGAGTACTGTGATGAAGACAATTTTCGCAAACAGCATGTACGTAACTGCATGGCCATTCATTACAAAGCTTTACCGGTACGTGTTGGCGCATAATGTTGAAACGTTAACGGGGGTAATTTTTTACGTTGTAGACAACCGAGCAGCTGAGTGAGATCGGAAAGACCTTTAAAGCTTATTCAGTATTAAAAATAAAATAATGATAAGTGGTTGTGGGAGCATTTTAGTAAATATTTTAATTATTATAATATATTATAAATAATGCAGCCTCTGTAAACTCACTCACAGAACATGGGAATATTTATACTTCCTCATGGATAAGGTTAAGAAGTCTGGTGGTGCGAATGCATGGCGCTTACCTCAACAGGTTGGTGCGGCGCGCGACAGCCGCCGTGACCGCCGCCTTCGCCATACGTATTGCTCTGGGACATTCAAATATATATCCTTCAATAAATAAGGACTTTATATCTTTACTCTTATTAATTGGATAATATACGACACCAGTGCGAGGTCTCGCCAAACACGGCGTTCTTTATATCCCACAATTCCTAAAACGAATACGGTCAGATATTTAAGTGGGTAAAGAGGGTATACAACATACTGCCTGAAATACAGCTCTCCAGCATAAGACAATACTTAGTTTCATGTGGAGCCCATATAACCGCGTTGCACTTAAGCTGGCTCCTAACTAAGGTGTTATACAATGCTATAATGGCTATAAAGTTATTGAAAAAACGATCCCCGCGCAGTATAATACCCAAGTTGCGATACGCTTTCTTGCAGATGTCAGCTATATGATTTTGAAAGTTTAATCCTAAGGTGAAACGAACACCCATATCCTTAACCTCGTTCACTCGTACCATAGCTATTCCATCTAGCGCATACCTAAAGAGCACTGGAATGCGTGCGCGAGAAAAAAGTTACGCACTTGGATGTATAAAAATGCAAATTATTATCTTAACATCACGCTACCACTCAGTCAATATCGCGTTGTAATCTCTTACAAAGTAACTGACTGGTATAGAGTTTGTAGTAGTGCGACTGCTGATCATGAGATCCCGTGTTCGAATCTCAGGTTCGGTCAAAAATATCAGTTATTGAGGTTTTCCATTAAGAAATTCTCAGTAGCTGCCCGCAGTCAGTAAGTTGGCGGTATCTTACCCCCGTGCCTCGGAAAACACGTAAATGCGTTGGCCTGAGCCTGATCTCTCTCCGGTTATGTTCGTTTACCGTCTAATTGGATCATGAGAGTAAGGGAATAGAGAGTGCACCTGTACTTGCGCATACACTTGGACACTGTAATCAGGATTATCCTGTGCCGATGACTAGTCTCCGTTGAGATTGGTCGTCGTAATCATAGGTCTGGAGGACATTATTATTATAAATCCTTAAGTGTGTATTAACTTTATTATTCTTATGTTTATTATCGGTGGTGTTTCCACATGTTTATATGCAGATGTAGAGCGGACGTACACCTATCGCTATCTAGTACATACTCGTATTACGTCAAAAATCTTTCCTTTTGACGCTTAGCGTTTGATACAGACATGAAAAGTATGTGGAAAATAGCCCTCAATAACTTTTTCCCAATCCCGAATATTCGTGTGAACGTTTGCCGACGTCGGAGAGGTGTCATTAGTAGGACAATCCGATCGATTCACAAGCGCAACCCGCCCAACGGTTTCCATATCAAATTTAAATACCCAACTGATCGTTGATACCCTTCCGACGTATACTAATTGGGTTTCAGTATTGATGTCTCCTGGGAGAGTTTATAACACTGTTTTACGATAATATTGTCCTAAAATATTATTATGTGTTCAGTATGACTTCAAAATTGAATCGAGTAACAGATCGCAGCAAAACCAGCTGGTGTTAGAGTTATTTACTAAGATATTGTTATTAGGTAATGTTGTTTATAATCATCTACCTACCGCATATTGTGTAAAATGTCGTGATGAACCTTACAGCTCTCGAAATATAACAATATAATATATAAAAGTAAACCGGTACTGTAAATAATGTTTTCTTAATAATATGTGTAATAATATATCCAGAATAGAAAACAAGCAGTGATATTATTATGATATACTTTTAATTCATTCTCAATTTAATCCAAAATAAAACATAACAGATAAACATTTATAATTACAATTTTCCAATTAGCGTTTTTAAAAAAAACAAGAATAAAGGCCTTACTCAAAGATTGCCTCATAGGTATTTTTAGGGTATTTTTGGATATGTGCCATACTTGTCACGATTGCCAAGCGCAGTTATTAATTTTTATTTTTGGATATGTGCCATACTTGTCACGATTGCCAAGCGCAGTTATTAATTTTTATTTTTTGGATTTGTGCCATACTTGTCACGATTGCCAAGCGCAGTTATTAATTTTTATTCAACTTTTATCAGGAAGACGCTGCTGCCACTCCTGATTCATTTCCCTCTGTCGCCTCGTACGACCACGGGATGATACGGGGTAGTGAATTGTTTTACATCACCATTAGATGGTGTAGGTGTTAGGAGTACTTACATACTTATTTTATAAGTAGATACAGTAGCAAATAAAGTAAAATAGCAATGCACTCTTTGAAAATAAGCCAAATAAATAGAAACATATATTTTCTATAATTCTTAGAAATCGCTAAGGACGTCATATGAACGGATTATGAACCGTGATACAAAATAACTTCATCCCTAATAAAAATAAGAACAATAAATAAATTATACAATAGTTTTTAAGAAAGCTGAATTGCTTATTATCAATGACAATACGAATGATTATAAAGTGTAAGCTATAATATATATATATATAGAAGGATGAAATTAAATGAAAATATAATATATTGGCGTAGTTAGTGCAAACGCACTGTGTGCACGTTTTGTTACCTTATTTATATAAAAAATAATGACATTATGGGTTTTTATAGGATAGGATGACAAACGTGCACACAGTCCACCTGATGGTAAGTGGTTGCTGTGGCCCATAGACATCTACGTCTATCCTCGATTACGAATCAAAATGTAGATGCGTTGTCATCCGTGAGGACTTAGGTAGAATGCCTCCTTTGCAGTAAAATGAGTCTCCGGTTCTCTACACTCACCGTACAAAACACAGCAGCATTAAGCTACTATTTGACGCTGGTATTCTGTGAGAGCGTGGTCCTTCCCAGGTCGAGCCGACCCGTTTGTGCTACAACTATACTACTAATATAACTGCAGCATGGCTCTACCACGTGAAAATGGTAATTAATGTTCAGTATAAAAGTTTCAGAATGATAACACTTTTTAAACTAAAAAAGAAGATTGATATTGATATTTAAAAGAACGTTTCCAATATATTTTCCTTAACCATAACCTTACTTGTAACCGTGGTGTAAGAATATCCACTAAACGATATAATTAATATGAGCAACAGTAGCTTTCTGATAAAAACTGAAAATAAATAAAAACCTGCGGTTGCCAACTCGCATTTAATGCGTGGCAAATATTCGTTCTTCTTATATTACAATCTTTAGTGGAGGTCCAGCAGCCAGCAGTTAACTTTTAAATAGGCGACTATGTTAATGAATGCCTTTTATCGAATAATAGAAAAATAAGTCTTTAAGTTTTTCATTAAGCTACGATATGACTCAAGCGATTATCGTTTACGCGGTAACGTCAGAATCTGCTTTGGTGAATTCAGAGTACATGATTTAGATCCTTTATTTCATGATAAAAAGTTTTAATTGAAGTATTATTTGCCCACCGAATGTCACAGGCTTACTTCCTGCAAGACAAATATGCCTGCAGCGTATAAGAGGGTGCAAATGGGAAATCGTTTATTTTTATAAAAGAAATATCAAGCAAATTTTGCTGTCAGTTGACATGATTAACGTTATAATACATGATGGGTAAAGTACCTGGCTACTGTATACCTCTTGATAACACATACGTTAAGGGCTTCTCCCCATTTCAATACAATAAGGTGTTTTTTTTTCAAAAGAAATATTATTTTTAAACAAGCTTTTATTACCTATAAATATAAAGAATTAAAAAGTTAAAAATAATATAATTCTGATAAGAAATATTATACCTTTTATAGGATATTATATCGCATTTTTTAAATAAAAAGCGCCTTACACCTTCTTTATATCTTGCCGTCAAAATGTAGCACGCTTTTATTTAAAAAAATGTGTATTCATCATCATCATCATCATTACAGCCCTTCACAAGTCCACTGCTGAACATAGGCCTCCCCCAAGTAATGCCACAAAGCACGGTCCTGAGCCACCTGCATCCATCGACTTCCTGCATGTCTTACCAGGTCGTCACTCCATCTAGTGGGGGGTTCGCCCTACACTACGCCTACCGGTACCAGGCTGTCACTCGAGAACCTTTCTTCCCCATCGGTTATCGGTTCTTCGAGCTATATGGCCGGCCCATTGCCACTTCAGCTTACTAATCCGTTGGGTTATGTCGGTCACTCTGGTTTTACTGCGGATATCCTCATTTCTGAGTCTATCACGCAGAGAAACTCCGAGCATAGCCCTCTCCATAGCTCGCTGAGCGACCTTGAGCGTCCTCATACGGCCAGCAGTGAAGGACCACGTCTCTGATCCGTAAGTCATCACTGGCAACACGCACTGGTTGTACACTTTAGTTTTCAGAGATTGAGGTATACCTGACGAGAAGATATGTCGTAATTTCCCGAACGCTGCCCAGCCGAGTTGAATCCGTCGATTGACCTCTCGGTCGAAGTTGGACTTACCTAGTCGGACTATTTGTCCCAGGTAAACGTACTCGTCAACAACTTCGAGCATAGTGCTCCCAACAACTACCGGCATAGGTGAGGCATAGACATTAAACATGATCTTTGTCTTGTCCATGTTCATCTTAAGACCTATCCGTTGGGAGACACCATTGAGGTCATTGAGCATAGTGCTAAGGTCCTCCAGCGATTCTGCCATAAGGACTATATCGTCGGCAAATCGAAGGTGAGTGATGTACTCGCCATTGATGTTAATACCGTATCCTTTCCAGTCCAGTAGCTTGAAAACGTCTTCCAATGCTGCATTCCAGCGGTGAAGAGTTTCGGGGAAATAACGTCACCCTGTCTTACATCTCTCTACAGTTGGATAGGTTTTGTACTCTGGTTCTGTACTCGGATAGCCATCGTAGCCCTACTGTACAAACACTTCAGCACTTCGATATACCGATAGTCAACTTGGCACCGCTGAAGGGACTGTAGCACCGCCCAAATTTCAACGGAATCAAAGGCTTTCTCATAGTCCACATACGCCAGGCAAAGTGGCACATTGTACTCTTCGGTCTTCTGTACAATCTGCCGCAGGGTATGTATGTGGTCTATGGTACTGAAGCCTTTTCGGAAACCGGCTTGTTCGGGAGGCTGGAAGTCGTCGAGTCTGCGTGCGAGACGATTCGTAATGACTCTCGAAAACAGCACGTAGACGCGGCTCAGAAGGGAAATCGGTCTGTAGTTCTTCAAGAGAGTGTTGTCGCCTTTCTTAAAGAACAAGACCACCGCACTTCTGCTCCACGCCTCCGGAGTAGTGTAAAAATGTGTATTGTAGCCATAAAATTTTATATTTCTTATCAGAATTAAATTATTTTTAACTTGTTTGTTATTTTAATAACAAGTAATAAAAACTTGTTTTTTTAAAAAATCTTTTTTTTTAATTTTACCTTTTTTAGCAAATATTAAGATTCGGGGGATTTATTAAGGCGTAGTTCGTAGCGCATAGCGGCGTTTTCTCGTAGCCCGTAGTAATTCGTAGTATGCACACATATGTGATGTTTTGAGCACTTAAACTGTCATGTTATTTACATTTTATTTAAACAACTTACATCTGTTTAGTTTTATCTACACTTACCATAATAAACAACATTAAGTTACTATTTTACCCCATACATATACTATGGGAACGTGGTCCTTCCCTTATTGAGTCAACCCATCCTTGCTACAACCATAATAAATAGCTGCAGCATTGATCTGCCATGTTAAATATATTGTCTCACGGAATAATACTAGATGACTTGACTTGACTTGATCAATAAGTTTTTGGAAACCTGATGAAACTCTAGGATAAGTGTATGTTAATTGTATTTATTTTTCAACTTAATCGCCTTTCAAGCTAGAACACCTTGAGTAGTGTTTTGAAATTAGGTAAATTCCCATGAAAAAAGCTCGATCTAGGAACTCGAAAAAGGCCTCTTAAACACCTATCACCTTATCATCGCCGACTAATTTTATACCAAGCAAGTGCTATTTCGGCTGAGTAGAAAAGTTAAAATCACTCGGAGCCTGATTCGGAGAATATGTTTTATGCTGCATCAACTGAAATCCAGCAGTTGTGATGGCCTGCAACATCACGATCAAAAACACACCAAAAGCAATCTTTCTCGACGGTTTTTGTTTAGTTTTTCGCCTATTAATGATGCCTAATGATTTCCGATTATTGTCTCTATTTTACTTAAATATTCGATTATTATTATATGCTATTATTTTTCCAGCGGACGCAGATACCTCGAATCTTTTTAGCTGTCTGGGAAGATGGTCTTTTCCACACCTTGCTTTTGTATTTCATCTTCTGGTCAAAATGATGCATCCACGTTTCATTTACGGTTATGAAACATTCGCAAAAAGAATCTGATTCTTCTTCGGTTATTGCTAAATATAAATAATAACAGCGTATGTTTGAAATGCCAACTATTGCTTTCTTTTTGGTGTCTGCTCACATTCGAGACACGCAGAGCGCGACCACCGTTTTAAATTTTAAGGTATGAGTTAAAATAAACTGAATTATTCCAAAAGAAAGCTTTAAAATCTCAGCTAAATAACGGATGACACACGTCAATCTACTTTAACAATTTCTTCAAAATTTTAAAGTTTTCTTGCGTAGCAGCGTTGACCGCCTGGAGCAAGTGTCGGCGCTACAGGCGGTTCTGCCTCGTTTAAATTCAGCGCAGCAGTGCGCTACTGTAGAATAAGACGAATTATTATCTGCCAAAATAGACCTCAATTCTTCGAAAACGCATTTTGTAAAAAAAAATTCAAAGAAATTGAAGTTTCTCTAATTCGCATACGAATCAAATCCCCGCCAAATGATAATGTTTGAAAATAAAAAATGGCTGTAGTTTTTAATTTAGTTTCTTTTGGTCTTGGCTTTTAACGAATTTAAGATTTCTATCACTCATTGATAAGTATCCTATTCCGAAAACTTATTGATTAACCAGGCATACTAATAATCTATAGCTAGATATAGTCCTTCCTCAAACCTGTTAGTTTTGCTAAAACTGCTAAGCTGAATGTGTGGATTAAAGATCACAGTAGGTACAAAAAGCATGCTGCAGACATTTTTCACAATTAGCGCAACAAATTATTGAGAAGTCTGATATTATTTTGAATTTTTATTTCGCCATTGGTATGCAATATATTTCGATAAAATGTTAACAGTATTAAAATAATACATGTATTGGTTCTCTACCGTGCCATGACACGGTGAATCACAGAACAATGTTACTCTCCACTGATAGGCTGTGAATTTGTGTTTCCTTTAGCGTTATAATTCTTAATTAACTGTTTACATTGCTTAGTTTTATTGCTTCAAATAACATTTGACCAATGTCATGAAAGTGTCACAACTCGAGATATTAAAAAAAAATTACAAAGTAAATGTGAATTTTAAGTTTTCTTCTAACATTTTAGACTTCACAAGCTTTGTCTCAATTTAATTAGGTTTATTTTGTAAAATTAAATTACGAACCTCACAGATCTCTGCAGTTGAACAACTTTAATTAAATGATTTATATATAATCAGCCGTCAAGAAAGTTACTTTAACTTATCTACACAAATAAATAAAATTGAAGTGTCTGTTTCTAATGTCAAAATAACAGCTTTTGCATATGAAATAACTACATATGAAAGAATATATGGTACTAATAACAAAAACCAATTTTTAAAATTTTTGTCTGTCTGTCTGTTTTTTATTTTAGAAAACTTATTTTATTTTAGAAAAAGAATTCCGCCATCTGCCACGGCTCTTACGCCGCCACTAAATGCCATAAACATAGCATAAATCAAATCAAAATAAATTTCAAAATATTTTTTATCAATTTTTTCTGTATTTCGTATGAAAAATTATTTTTAGTTCTTAATAACAATAAAAGTAAATAGAAAAAGTTATGTTGCTTTATCATTGCCTATCATATTTAAGCTTGGCAAGTTCATTGAATAAAGGTACAATTCCCACGTGGACGAATTTTTTCCGCACAAATGTGTCCCATATAAGATAAAACAAATAAGAGGCCTTTTGGACACAATACACGGCGCGCGTCATGAATATAAACAGTCAAATTAGGAGAGAAGCGAGCGCTTATATTATGATATGATAAACAGCATTCGCGACTAATTTAATTTTACTTTGCGAATTCAGTACGGTACACACAAGCTACTTAGTTTCTTTCTCTAAAAATTGCGTCTTTAATTCTAACTGATTTCTTAATTAACTAAAAAGCTTTTTAGTAGTAAAGTTGTAGCACGAATGGGTCGGCTCGACCGGGGAAGGACCACACTTTCACAGAATACCAGCGTAAAATAGTATGCCACTGTGTTTCGTATGGTGAGTATAGAGAACCGGAGACCCTTTTTACTGGAAACGAGACATTCCATTTTAGAGGCATCTGCATTTGGATTTGTAATCGAAGATAGATGTAGATGTCTATAGGCCACAGCAATCCCTTACCATCAGGTGGAGTGTGTGCTCGCTTGTCACGCCATCCTATAAAAAAATCTCTGAGTATATATTCACTTTTCATTAATTATTTGAAAATATTTCACAACGTAAACAGGAGTAATTAATCTGATAATATCAACAATATATTAAAACCAGTTTAAAAAAATACATGTTTAAAAAATGTTTAAAAAACAATACATGAACGAGGTCTTGTTCGGCATTAGAAAAAACATATAATTTTCTCCGAGATAAAATCAATGTAGATAAACATGGAAAGTAAAATATTATCGAAATACAAAATTTCATTAAAATCTTTTTTTTTTATATAGGATAGGGTGATAAACGAGCACACAGTCCACCTGATGGTAAGTGGTTGCTGTGGCCCATAGACATCTACATCTATCCTCGATTACGAACCAAAATGCAGATGCGTTGTCACCCGTGAGGACTAAGATGGAATGCCTCGTTTCCAGTAAAAAGGGTCTCCGGTTCTCTACGCTGGTATTCTGTGAGAGCGTGGTCCTTCCCCGGTCGAGCCGACCCATTCGTGCTACAACTATACTACTAATATAACTGCAGCATGGCTCTACCACGTATAATCTGAAGAGCCACCTTACAAGAACTGTATACACTAAAACACAAAATAATAAGAAATTTATATGAATAAGAATTAATTTAAGCGACAGTAGTCAAAAGATGACAGTAGTTGAAGTGACAGTAGCTTAATAGCAGGATACGGACCGGGAATTTCAAAGATCGTGGGTTAAAATCCGCCATTCGACTATTATCGTGAACCACTCCTAACACAAGCATTTTAAACTTACCAGAAGTGGTTAAAGGGAATATCAGTAACGTCAAAGTAATTGATGCAAAAAAGTATATTATGGTTAGTTATTTTCAGTCATCACAATAAAATAGTGAATACGCATGAATTTTTCCAAATTTTATGCTATAAAGCTTTAGCTGGTAGTAGCTGGCTAGCTTTAGCTTTTCCACGCTGGCATTTTTGTTATATTTTATATGAACAATTAATTTGTTTTGATAATTTCAAAAAAGTTTACAAGTCGTTCACAATTGTATTGAAATCAATGGAAGCCATTGGCGCGATTTGTTTCACAAATGAAATTGAACAGTTATACAAAGAAAAGATTAACGTGAAAACGTTCAAGTAATTGTGAAAATGTGGATCCTTCCACCGGAAAATGAAGATTTTAACCCACACTGATGCTAACGACTTCGTTGATTTGAAATATGAGCTTTAACTCAATTAGCATTGGATCTTATTTAAATTTAACGGTAAATGAAGCGTGACTGACATTTTCAGTACTGTGGATGAGTTTTAAATATTTTGTTGATGCATTTTATTTCAATCCGGATGAGCTGTACCCATGGTAATAAATTATAAGTTATGGGTTAATTCCTATAACTAACAAGGCTAAACATTACTAGGTGGCAGGACTCCTTTACTGACCAGGAGTCCTTTCTTAAGACATTCTCTCTTACATATTTCTAATTGTTGTTGAACAGCCGTTGTCATCTTCTGGAACGTGCTACGTAGTTATACGATGCAGGAGCTTTTCTATCGGCGAAAAGGTTGTCTTCAGCTGTTGCAAAGTCTCCACTGATTCTTGAAGCAGTTGGTCCTTTTGAGCCGAGTAGGGCGACGGTGTTAGACTGTTACGGTTTGGGTTTGTGTAGTCCAGCCAGAGCTTTTTTTAGAAAAAGAAAAGTATGGAACCGGAACACTGCAGTGCATGCATTGCAGTGTTCTGGTCTTAAGTGTGTAAAATATAGCTAGTATAATTACAGACTGCATCATCATCATCATCATTACAGCCCTTCACAAGTCCACTGCTGAACATATGCCCTTAAGTAGGGACTGAATAAATTAACCGACTTGGTATTACATGGATCTCACAACTTTTTACGGTAGAAGAACTGAGTTGCGAGACTTGTTTTTTTTTACAAGTTATGTTTTTGATGGCATTTATATCTTTATTAAAGAAAATGATTATGAATGAAGCGAAATATATTTACGGACAGTTATCGGGGTCACGAGTATCGATATAACGTGTATCATTGTCCATATCATTCACCCCAACTTCGTCCTTTTCTCATTCAAACATATAGGTATTTATTTACAGACTGCGAAACGTTGCAATTTAGTTGTTGAGGTGACATCGCTCCTGACGCTGTATTTGTTTTAAGGTGACACAACATAAGTTCGTGTGTTACTTATAAATTAACATCAATAAACCTACAGTTCTGTTGAGTTATATTCAATATTGAAAATAAAATCCATTATACACAAACATAATCAACATCCACTTTCCATGAAAACATTTCTATTCTGCAAATCGTGTGAACTACACATGGACAAACATGCAGATCCGGAACAATTAATTGTGGTCCATACAAATGCTTGTTGCTTACGGGAATTGACGTTGCAGTTTAACTGCTAATCGCTTAACCACTGCGATAAATTTTCAGAAAAAAATATTCGTGGGATAAAATAAAACATAAAATGGTTTAATTATTTAACTTTATATTTCATTTTAGTTATAATAAGTAATATACAAACGCAATAATTTTTACCGTACTATTTACAAAAACTTAACTATATATTCTTACACATCTGAATAAAATTTAAACAATCATTTATGTATTTATTTTAGACTCATGATACAACTAAGTATTACGTAAAATACAACTAAATAATATGAGTATACAGCAAATAACATAACAATTTGTATTTCCTTTATATTTTAGTGCTTAACCTATATAATATTCAAAGCCCTATTATCTTTTAGAGGTCTACGATCTTTTTTGGGAAGGTTATCAGCAATCAATAAAACTGTCCTTATCTCACTATGACATATAAGGTTCGGTACCGTTAAAAGGTGGTAGAACCTGGGAAGTGGGCGACTCCATCACGGGAGATACGAGTACCCTCTACTGCTCTACTGCTTCACGCTGCGATGACAAACCGGTCAACCCCTTCGAACAAATTAGTACAATAAAATAATTAAAAAAATTCTAGAATTTTCTATTGTATTTTAAGGGCAGTTTACGTTCATGAATTGCACAAGGACAAACAAACATTCAGACCGGAACAATTACGTTTTGGCCATACGCCGATTTGGCGCACGAGACATATGGCATCTCGACTAACGTCTGCTTGCTGAGCATGTTGATATAGAAAGGCAGGAACCCTACGATTGAAATAACTTTTCCATGTGCGCTTCGAATCCGCTGCCATCAGCGCAACTTAACATTAAGCTACTGTGGCATGGATCCTGCAATAAATGATGAATATTTTTTATTTAATGACAGGAAAATCGGTTATATGTACTGTTTGAGTCTACGCATTACACATAATGTTCATAAAGTTATTTTGTAGTCATAATGTTGATAATACATAGCGTTGAACATCTCAGCCCCCCCCCCCCCCCGTGACCATGGGTGCTGTAAAGTACTCGAAACGTCGGGTTTTAAAAAAGTTAATCTACGCGATATAATCCCTAAAAAACTAGTATTATTTAAATGTGTAGTGTTTGCGTAAATATAAGAAATCATTACATATAACTGTTTAAAAACCAATTCACTTTCAACCCATAAGAATATTCAAAAAGCGTCTTACTTCTTTGCTATTGGAGAGGTGCTATTACTCAATATCGAACTTTTTAAATGATACCCATACTTAAATAAAGTTAAAAATAAATATTGCATGCATTACATTATAATTTTTGTATTGAAATCTATTTTCGACCTATAAAATAAACAGTGTGTCGAAACTGTATTTTTCCTCAATATGTTTATCGTAGTGCCTTTGCTTCTAAATTTTGATGATAATAAATAAAGCAATTTTTTCCACATATGGAAGACAGCGTCATGAGAATAGGCAACGCGAATCTGTGTTCACGCAATAATTTGTCTTCCGAACGTTCCAAATCTCTGGGCGCCTGGCAAATGTGCTACGAAGCCTATAATATATTTTCTGCCAATTCCTCTCTAAAAGCAAAGGAATAAGTTTCCGAATCGTCTTTGTTGTACAAAATATAGAACGGTGCAAATATAATTCTCTGGCCTTCGAGACTAGTACGAGACCCAAATGTTTCTTGCGATTTTTCTATGAAAATAATATTTTATTACTGTCAATTTTGTTCTCTCTAGTGTGCTTGCAGTAACAGTATTTAATTTTTATTCTGTCAGTGCAAAATATTTTCGATAATCTTTCTTACTGGCAACCTTAGTTTGGGTGACTTCCCACTAGATGGAGTGAACACATGGTTTGCCCGGTTGACGGAGCCCCGTTTCGCGGGTTTCCTACTTCCGAGTGGTTTATAAAAAAACAACCAGGAAGGAGATGGCGGGGTCGAGTGAGCAAGCAAAGCGAGCGAATGGACCTTCCCCTTCTAACTTAATCAGTTCGAGTCGGGGTGCCCTAAGTCCCGAGCTCACTTCGCAAAAAAATTATAAATAAACCCTAATATTTGATTGATTTAAAAATGAGTTTTTTTTAATGTTCGTTTTTTGTGTAGATTAACAATATATATATATATATATATATATATATATATATATATATATATATATATATATATACTTCGTTTAATGCTTTGCAAAGAAGTTATATAGTATATTCGAAGAAGTGCGTTTATTATATACATTTAAAGTCATAAAACTATATGAAATCTTCAGGTAGAGATATTTTTCATTTTTAAAAAAAAACGTCGAAATCGGATGATTTTTCGATTTTCTAGATCCAAAAAACAAGGGGACCGCGAAAGTATGAAATTACTTTTTAAATTGTAAGAAATAAGTCCATTGATACTCGTGATCTACCTTTCAATTACAATATCACTAGTGAATTGTAATATCATGGCTTTGATGATATACCTGCGATATATATACCGCCATGTATGAGAATCAATCGCATTACCAGATGACTCGCAATATTGACGCTGCTCGCTGTCACCGGTCAAGCCATCGGTCGGTAGCCATAAGATAACTGGTTTTACCCATAGTCATCCCTAAAGACACCCGCGAAATGACATAGGTTGATGCATAATTTTATTTCGGCATCATATGGCAAAATGTAATTTTACGTCCTGCGTTTTTTTTTTTGCTAAAGAGTTCTTCTGAATTCGTATCATCCTCTTACTTATTTCCACCAACAAACAGCATTGTCTTTGCTGTATCTTTCTGGTTTGAAGGATAAGAGAGCCAGAATAATTACTTTTATAGAATAAGAATGCCCAAAAAGCACAAATTCCGCCCAATGGTAAGTAGATGCTGTAACTCACATTCACCCTCGATTAAGAATCAAAATCTAGATGGGTTGACACCCTTAAAGAGTAAGATGGAATGCCTCGTTTTCTACACTACACCAAATAAAACGAAGCATTGCGGTTTTATTTACCTTGTAGTGGTAGTGTAAAAATATCCACTACCCCATACCGTCCCGTGGGTGTCGTAAGAGGCGACAGAGGGAAACAAATCAGGCGATGGTCTGTAACATCTTCCTAAAAACAAAAATAAACTACAGTTGCCAACCCGTTTGTCAAGCGTGGCAACTATGGCAAATATCCCCCATATAAGGCAATCTATGGGGGAGGCCTATGTTCAGCAGTGAAGAATGTGCAGTAACGGTAACGACAAGCAGCTGTTACGCTTGTATTCCGCGAGAGCGTGGAACTTCTACGGTCGATCCGACCTATTCCTGCTGCAACCATAATTTAGCTGCAGCGTGGCTCCATCCCGTTAAACTGTATTTATAGTTGCAAATGAAGCTATCTGTTGTTAAACAAAAGCTTTCTTTACCTATACTGTATGGAACAAAGATAAGAAAAATTTAGAAAAACAAATCAAGTTCCTTCCGAACAAACTAATAACTAATGAATAATAACTATAACCATTTGCACTGAACAATTCTCGATGGTGTTTTGTTCCAATGTGGGAGCATTCAGTAGAAACGTACATAATGTATAAGAAATATTGTTTAGATCTGGAAGAAATTTAGATTTACAGCTTTCAGTTTGAAATGAGATATCAGAGAGAGTCCGGATATTATTTAAATAAAAGTAAAAATTTTATGAATTTTATCACGTTCTATTTAAATTTTCGATTCAATATATTGCGAAAACTAAAATTTTTATCGAATAATGAGTTGAAAGCACTCGTGCTTTCTTAGCACCCTCATGTCGAAGCTAATCCGGGGGCTACTTTTAATTTTTAATTATTAATTATGATTCGATCTACGCAGAAATAGCTATGTACACTTTGCAGCCTTAAAGTAGTATGCTTCGGTTTGGATTTAATGTTGAAAACAGAATACCATAAATCCAGTTGTACCCAGCCGGAAATCTACAAAGGGGACAATCATTTTTGGGCCCACTAAAAATATTAACGTCCACTAATGGTATTACATCAAAAAAAAGACACCAAATTATAATAGTAAATGGCCTACAGATTTTTCGAAAATGTAAACGGAATCAAGAAATACGAAAAAAAATTAGTTGTTTTGATATTCGTGTTCTGATTAGTGTAATATGGGTAAAATGCGTGTACCTAATTAGTCATTTTGCAGCTTGTATAAAAAAGAAAACTATTTTTTCACAAAGCTGACTTAAAAAAAGATACCACTAAGAACTTTATGTTTAATTTCTAAAAATTTTAGCTAATATCACGTTATAACATAGTTCTAAATGACTGTGAACCAAAACGTTATTTTATCATTGACTTCCGGTAATTCCCAGCGGCCGGCGGCCGGTTCGGCGGGGCGGGGCGGCGGGGTATTACCTACGTCTTTAATCTTAACGGCATTGACGTTCGTTACGCTACTGTTTTTTTGTATTTATATGCGATTTTAAGAAAATGGAATCTGCTAGATCAGCATACAATGAAAATAGAAGTGTATGTTGCAATTGTGGAGTCAGGTTTCAACGCAGTGTGCGAAGACAATTACTGGCCGAGACAACTGCTGATGTGCGCCAACTTTTATCTGTGTGGATTTCTCATGAGGTAGGTATAATATTATCTCATGGAAAGCTAATCACTGCACTATACAATCTATCTACTTACATATTATCTAGATTTAAACTTTTATGAGAAATATATATTATTTTTGTTACTCTCGATTTTATTCCAACAATATTACTATACTGCGGAAACGAAAATTATATATTTTCTTTATTAATGTATTACTTAATATTTTTATTTTTGTTGAATAATATGGGATATGGTACGATTTTTTAGAAATAATACGAAAGAAAACGATCCACAGACTCCAGGCACACATAACGATCTATACATGATTAAGTACTTAATTATTTTAAGTTTTTAAAAGTAATAATAAATATCCCTTCATATTATTAATAAATTCATACCTTCTATAGCTATAATTTTAATCTTTCGTTATATTAAATTGATAAATGATATATTATATTGATTGAATTATTTTATATTTTGACACAAGATGACACTGCATTCTTTCCTGCTATTTACCAACTTACAGGCATAGTTCTTTGCATTGACTCCATTGACTGGCATTGACTGTAAAAATATAATATGGCATAAACTTGTTTGTTTAAATTGATGTAAACTGTGTTCGTGTTAAAGTAAAAGTTTAAAAATGAAAATTCACGTAGTTTTACTGCTTACAAGTGGATTAGTATGTTAATGTCTAATTGATGCAAAAAATGTTTAACCTAAGGGTTATATCATGCACGTAAGTCAAATATTAAATACCTATATCACATTTATGTATATAATTTGCCAATGACATTCGAAAATGCAAACTGACGAGTAAAAGTCCATGTGAGTAATATAAAAGTTTATTTTTTTCCTCCTAGAATTTTGTAAAATCTATAACTTATACTGAATTAACCTTTAACAAATGATAAACACAGGTCTTACTAATGTGTTAAATGTTAAAGTATTGAAGTTTTATGTTATTAGTGAAATCTAATTTAAATAATAGATAAAATAAAGTCACACAATATACACAAAAAGAAGTTTTTGTGGCATGGTATGATGTATCACATGTTATGTGTGTCTAATTATCTTTTGTCAGTCAATCAGAAATCAAAGTCGAAAAAGTATAGGTATATATGTGTCAATATTTATTCTAAGGATAAAATATTATGTAAATAGAAAAGTAAGTTATTTTGTGCAATGAAAAATATTTCAATCCACTGTAATATTACCGTTACAGCCAATTAAACTCCACTGCCGAACATAGGCCTCCCCCATATATTACTAATATTACACAACTCCATAATACTCTAATATTATAAAGTTTATTTATCACTATATGATATACCTGAAATACTGTAAATATTGTAAAATCATAATATATTAATCGATATTTGTCTTTTGGATTTCCAATTTTTTTTTTTAATTGAAAATGTATTGTATTTCAAATAATATAGGGTTCCACATCAAACATTCACTTTCATGCCAACTTCGCTTCCCTCCTCAAAATGTACATTTATCTGAACTTAATATTTATTTACTCTTTTATTTTTAATTCCTGATTTTTTTCAGTTACACCCACTTGATGCAGTTTGTTGTAACTGCCTAAGAATATTGCAAGAAAGTGTTGCATCAGCTCACTCCATTAGAAGATTTGGGTACAGGAATATTTGTATTCCATGTGGATCTTCAATGTTAAGAGCACACCGTAGACGGATTGTGCCTATTAACTCTGAAGAAAGAGATATTATTTTGCAGTGGATACCATCACACCAGGTACTTACCTTATTTTAAAAGGCTGTAAATGGTCCCCTGCCTCAAATAGGCAGCCCAGAGGATTTGCCACAATCGCTTTGGTACACAGATTGATGTTTGTAAAATCAGACACCTTGCATACAATTTGGTCTGATATTTATGCTCATTCAACATGGCAGTTCACTAACAGGTTATCTTTAAATTTACAGTCTACCAAAAGTCTACTGCTGAACATAGATTGTCTTATGGGGGGATATTTGCCATTAATAACCAATTTTTTTATTTTTAGTTATTAGATGAACGATACTTCTTCCTTATCTTACACCCATATTTGTATGCTTTTGTACTTATTATACAAGTAATATTTTTTACCTTAAAAGACATTAGTATAAATAAAACGGGTTGGGTTTACAATTCGGTCGCCTCAATTTGAAGATTCTGTTACTGTGGGGGGCGTCAAGGGAGTTTATCTGAAGCACCTACACGCGAGTTTTGCTACCGGAGCAGCATCGAAGTATTTTTTATTTATTTTTTGAAAATATTGGTAAACAACTAATTAATTAAATATTCTCACGTTTTTGACGTTTTATCTGTCAATGTCATATCGATATATAGTACTAAATCGATCTAGTGAATCGATATTTCACCCTAGAGAATCAAGATCAAATCTTTTCTGTTTTGTTAAGATTTACAAAATTATTTATAATTAGTTGAAAGTACCCCAACTCGTAAAGAATGACAGTTTTTCAATTTAATCATTCAATGTTATCTGAAACTTTAAAGAACTTGGGCTTAGTGAAATATTGTTAATAATTCTAAAATAATTACTTCTTGTCTGATATGTGATGTATTATTTATTTCTATTTAAATAAGTAGTGCCACAAAAATATTATGAGGGGAAACAATTGCATGCTAATATTTATAATTTTAAAAGACATTAAAACTATTTAGTGTTAGAAAGATTGAAATAAATAGAACAATAATAAATATTATTAATATTTAGAGTAGACACTGTAAAACTATAGTTCATTTTGTTAGTTGATAAAAAATAACTTTTTTCAGGTGGATCGTTTAGAACGAGTATGCAGTCCTTGCTGGCTGAGGGCTTCCAGAGCTGTATGGAGACAGAGACAACAAAATGAGAACAGGGATATTGAGCTACAATCCATGAATATAGAAGACATCGGTAACATCCCACAACCACCCCCTATACCTGCACCTGTAACCCCTGCCATTTCCAGAGCGGCATCAACAATTACTATGGCTAATTATAAGCGTGCTGCTTCTACTTCCCGTCACTGTATTTTTTAAGTCATGTAATCATTCATCTAGATTTTTAATACCTAAACTACTTAAAGAGAGATTGCTGATAGATCACTCATTTTATGTGCCACTGTGCGCTCGTATTTGTGAATACCATTTAAATGAACCCCACAATGATTGGAATAATTTATTCACGAGTAGTAACTGTTCAGATTTTACTGCATCTCAGATAGACAACCTTTGTTCCTTACTTAAAAGTAGTGTTACTCAAAATTATAATATTTTAAATATCATTGAACATAATTCAATATTATGCAAATATTGGTTAGGATTTACCAAATACCAATTTGAACAGTTACTAGTTGAAATTCCATCTATCAGTGAAAGAGTTAAATCACCTAAAAAGAAGTCTAGCTATGTTCTTAGTGAAACTTCGTACAGGTGATAGCAATGAACGCATAGCTTCTCTATTTAATGTAGCTTCATCGACTGTGTTCAATCACTTAAATATTGTAAGTCAGTGCTTTGAAGAGCAATTCATCCAACTGCATTTAGGGACAAATACCTTATGCATTCAACAAGTTGCTCAATATAACTTGACAATACCAAATGGCTTGTTTGGTAATCCAGATATGGATCCTGAATTTATGCCAGCCATAGTAATATGTGATGGTACATACATTTATGTGCAAAAAAGTAGTAATTACTTATACCAGAAGCAAACATATAGTTTACATAAGTATCGTAACTTAGTTAAGCCATTTTTAATAGTGTGCTGTAATGGTTATATCCTTGATGTTTTTGGACCATATCCTGCAACAGAATCAGATGCTTCTATAATTCTTAGACTGTTCAACGATAGTAGTCCACTGCGAACCTATTTTAGAGAAAACGATGTATTTATTCTTGATAGAGGTTTTAGGGATGCAATTCCATTCTTGCAGCAATGTGGTTATAAGGCTTACATGCCTGAATCTAAACAAGCTGGTGAAATACAATTATCAACCATTGCTGCCAACAAGTCCAGATGTGTAACTTTGTGCAGGTGGGTGATTGAAATTGTAAATGGGAGATTTAAACGGGACTTCAAATTATTTCGTCAGGAATATTTTAATACTGCATCTACTCATCTCATGCTATACTTTAAAATTGCAGCTGCATTAATAAATCGATTTCATACGTTGATTCGTAATAATTTTCATGCTGTAGAGATATTGGCAATTGCTCAAGCCAAACTAAACACTCCAAATAATTTAGCCTCCTACGTAGAAATGCACAATTTAAATAGAGTGAGAGCGCGATTTGCCAGCATTAATGGTAATCTTCCAGAGCTGGATAGTTTTCCTCAACTGACATTCCAGGATCTCATTCTGTTTAGTCTAGGAATTTATCAAATTAAACAAGCTCGTAGTTATTACGGGGAGCATGTCAGGGCTTCTGGAGAATATAAAATCGAGGTATACCTGCAATCTGTCCATGATTTTGGTCCAAATAGTTATCTATTGCGAGGTAGGATACAATCAAGGCACACTAGTAAAAAAACTTATTACACTTATATACTAGTTGACACCAACCCATCAATTGCTAACACTAGGGCTGCTCTTACTGGGTACTGTTGCAACTGTTTGGTAGGCAGACGCACTGTTGGCTGCTGTGCACATGTCATGTCTGTTGTCTGGTTTCTATCTTGGGCACGGCATCGAGATGAGGTTGAACCACCTGCATCTTTTTTAGATGATATATTACTTTCAAGTAATGATATTGAAAATGATGAATGATGATTATTAATCTTAATGCGTATTAATATTGTAATATAAATGATCATTTTTGCTATAGTTGCTTCACTTGTGGCAACCAAAGTTTTTTGTGGTATTCTATAGGAAGATGCTGCTCCCCATCTCCTAGTATTTTTATTTTATTCTGTCGACTTTAACGACACCATACGGGACGGAACGTGATGGCAATTCACGGAAGGCCTCTGTAATATTTTACATTATATCTTTAATTTAGGAGCCATATGTTCGGCAGTGGACTGTTGTAATGATGATGAATAATGATGACTAAAAATTGTAATTTTTGTTGCTTATTTGAACTATTTCTATTTTACTGTGTGCTTTATTATCTGTTATATATTATGTTATATGTGTAATTTATAAATAAACGCCGGGCAAAGTTGAATTTATTGCTTTGGCACCCTTTTTTATCTCTTTTAATTGACAATATCCTTCTGATTTCTAATAATATCGTAAACGGGCGAGACATTATATTTTAATGATGTATGGGATTTATACTTGCTAATAGATGAATACTTTAATGAACAAAGGGCCGGCACTGCACCTGTCTGCTGTGTTATTTTTAAAAGAGGACTCATAAAACACTGACGATTTTAACCATAATTAATGCAGTGATTATACATGATCTTTGGGACTTATTACATATCAATATCGTATCATAAATAGAAATGTTACCATCAAGTTATTTTGAAAAAATCTTTTAATATGATCTTTTGATATGAAAACACGAAAAATGTTTCTACCTATGTCCGTTAGAAACCATCCAAGCGATTTTGATGATATGTTTATGTGTGTTTGAACGGGTCTCTATATGATTCATATTCACATATGGACTCGGTAGGTGGCGCTGTTGTCGAAATCCAGAAATCACCTGTGCGAAGTCGGGGCGGATCGCTAATAATAAATACAATTAAACTATACCTGTGTGTTTGTTATCCTGGCACAAACAGTTCAAAACATCTTACTTCCTCACAATTTATCAGTGTGTAATAACAGATAAGCATGATATTACCTAGTCATTTTGGTATTTTAGAACCCAGTCATTTTAAGATGTATAATTAGGTATTTAATAATCAACCAAAGCATATTAAAAAAAGTCTTGACACCGGGCCTGTCTGTCTGTCTGCATAAATAGATCTGAATTATATGTCTGAATTATATAGACTATGTTGGAAATGATGATTTACCATCTATAAATACGGTTGCATTATAACTTGTTTTTTACACAGTCAGTTTAAAACATCTTTCTTACTATATAACGTGTGTTGGTAATATTGTAAATATAAATGGATATATTATACCTTAGTCATCTTGAATTTATTCATATTATTTTAACGGTAATTGGGAAGTACACTCACAATCAATATATGTAAAAAATTGTATCCATACCACATTTGTACACAGACAGGCACTATATTTTGCCGTAACTACTAAAAATATTGAAGTACCTGAAAATGCTGAATGTACCTACAACTTGGTTTTATATGAACTATTATTCAACAGTGCACTATTTTAACTTAAAATACCGGTAAAAACCACTATAAATAGCTTTTAGTTTATTTATAGGTTATTTTAAAATTCATATTTTAATTGTCAATTTCTCGATTTTCCGTCTAGATGTGGTAAAACTAATATTACTTTTGTAAACTATAAATTATAAGGAATAAATCGACATCCATTTCATTGCGTGACGCGAAAATTTGTGGTGGGCCCATTCTCCATACAAAAATTGATTGTCTCCTTTGTACATAATAAATACATCTGTTATATGTTAATATATATTATATTAATATTTATGTCTATTTTTAATAATATTTTAATAATGTAAAAGAAAATTTGCATAATATAAGTAAGAAGTCAATAAAAAATAAAAAAGTCACAAAATTACTCTGCCACTGTAATCTTCTACTGACTCATCTATGCAGTCTAATCCTAGACTTTATTAGACTTAGAAAGCTGAGATTTTTCACAGAAATTCTATGTTTCATGTAGACAAGGAATTAAGGGAAATATTAAAAAAAGGGTTTTACAAAATGACCACGGGATCAGGAATAAAGAACATTTATCTTTTCATTTAAAGTCATCTTAAATCCGTATAACTTTACTTATGACAGACTTCAAAATTTGACATGTAAATGGGTGATTATAGTAGCTGGTTGTGCGGAAAACCATTCGCATTTTTTTTGTATGACGGTAGGACTTGCCGAATCGTTATTCCTTTCCAAAACGATATCATTCGTACCCTCCTATCGACACATCGGGGTGGTGGGGTGGGAGGGGAAAGAAGATGATTCTAGAACATCGCGTAATCATCGGAGCCGAGGATATATAAGGCACGCGCGACCGATGCGCGGCCTCTTTCTTCCCGCCGCAGCCGTCGTTGAACTACAACGCGTCTCTCCCGACGCACCCCTGGGGCCCCAGAGTGTCTGTCCAGAAGAAGTTCCGGAAGTCGCCGCTATAGTGCTCTAAAAGATAGAAGAATCCCGGTGAGTCAATATCCATTATTATACCTGCTTGATAATAGTTTTAACCTGCTCCAACTTTGTGTTTTCCTAATCAAGCAGGATTCCTTTCATCGATCTGGCAAGTAATAGTTTTAGTTTAGGGAAGAGCGAGTGCATTGTACCGCATGCTATAGTAGTCGCTTTTACGTAAGCGTAGAAGCAATTCGCACATACAGTCCACTTTAGTTAATATCTCGCGTAATAGGTTTAAGGTTCGACCGGGGAACTAGATTTTCGGCAGCCTTAAACACGTGGCTCTACCATTTTATGGTCCTTCGAGCCGGATCTGGATTGGTGTTTAGTGGTTATCCAACCATTTTCTGGTCGAATAATTAGTGTTCGTAAATAGTGTAAATAGTGTTCGTTTAAATTTAAATTTGATTAGGCACTCGCAAACAGAATTGTTTATTTCATAGCGCTCGTATTTGGTTAAATTTAAAGCTTTAAAATTGAAACAGTGTGATAGCAACCGTTTGATACGCTTACCCTACAATTCTGATAAAATTATTGAGTGTAGCAAACGACGCGTCGCCTCGACTGCAGCAGGTGTTCGATTTAATTACGTAATACGGCATACCGTCCATCCATCGTGTCCATCGTCCATCGTTTATGCGTGTGAGATTAATTGTGATTAATATAACTTCACTATAATAATTTAAAATGGCAGTTAGTGGAAGTGAAATCAAAAATAAAACGCTTTATGCCAAGAGGGACATACTCTTTTCGCGTATGCAGAATATAAGTGATTATATAAAGAACATTAATATAGAAGCAGTGCGGGAAACCTTTTTGAATGAAATCGAAACGATAGATTCCTTGCGGATAGATTACGAAAGAATATTAGACCAAATTAATCATTTGGAATTACAAATCGACCCGAAATACATACTGAACTACCAACCGCTGCTGGCATTCGAAGATATGTTGTGTCGCGTGAAGAGAACTGCAAAACTCCTACAATCTCAAAGGGAAGCAAAGCCGGAAATACAGGTACGTCCTCGTGACTCAATTAGGTTGCCGCCAATAGATATTCCGGTATTCAATGGTGATATTAAGACGTGGCCCTTTTTCTTCAGTAGTTTTCAAAACAATATACACAACAACCCATCGTTATCGGACGCTGAAAAATTATATTACTTAATTAGTAAACTTAGTGGCAGAGCACAGTCGATCTGCTCGGGTTTTACACCTACAGCAAACAATTACTTATTAATATTTGAAACGCTTAAAACTAAATATAAAGATAGGAGAATGTTAGCTTCCGAATATTTGAACCAGATATTCGATCTTAAACCTATATCATCCGCGAACATCAACGGCTTAGAGCAGTTTCTAGATAAATTTGTGGCATCGGTGGCTGCACTTAAGAATTTGAAGTTTAATGACCTTATGGACGTGGTGTTTCTCCATATTGCATTAAAGAAATTAGACCCCGACACCGTGCGTGCGTTTGAAATGGAGCATCGTAGCTCGAAGATGCCCTCCTTTCATTCATTAGCATCGTTCGTGCGAGATCAAATAAAGGTGATGCAGCGCTTTCCGAACGTTAAACAAGAGATTAAAAGGTGCGTCGACCGTAGACAGACTCAACCATCTAAAATAGCAGGGTCGTTAACTTACGTAACCGCTACGTCAACATCACTTCAGCATACTTGTATCGTATGTAAAGATAAACACGGTAATTTATATAATTGTGCGACTTTTCGTAAATATTCACCAAGCGAACGTTATAAATTAGTAAAGACAAACAACCTATGTCTGAACTGCTTAAGCATTTAGTTGCAAAATGCAATTCGAGTTCCGTATGTAGCAAGTGCTCCAGGAAACATCACACGCTATTACATTTTGAAAATAGCAACATAGCGGCGTCAAGTAAAGTGGACAAGGAATTCACCCCTACTAAGGTCAACGATTCTAGCGGTCGACCTGGTGATGTCGCTCTGTGCTCATTGGCAAATATGGGAGCACAACCTCCTTCAACCGTGTTACTGGGTACGGCGCGTATTTTGGTTAGGGATTCGCGTGGAAACGAACAAAGCGTCCGTGCACTGCTGGACAGCGGAGCCCAAAATAGCTTTATAACGCGACAATGTTGTCAGCGCTTAGGCTTAGTAATAAATAGGTCACTTTCATGTCCTGTAGTTAAAGGCATCGGAGGTAAAATAGTAAAGCGACACAGGGATATATAAATTTAAAATTTTATTCTCGGATAGATCTTAATGTTAACTTTGATATAAATGCACTAGTAGTAGATAGGGTCACTGAACGGTTGCCAACCGTTTCGGTTGACACCTCGGCAATGATTGAATTTAAAAATTTGACTCTGGCGGACGACACTTACGCCATTCCTGGAAACATAGACATGCTCATTGGAGCATCGCTTTTCCCTCATCTTTTGTTAAACAATAAGGTCATGGGCAACTCCTCGCATACCGCGCCTTACGCACTGGAAACCGTATTGGGCTATGTGATCCTTGGCTCCGCCCCCATCCTAGATAGTATTTCGGCAACCTCTTATTGTGGTATGGCTGTCGAACCGCTCGAGTCGTTAGTCCGCAAATTTTGGGAGATGGAGGAGGTGAACGTCCCACCCATAGCTAGTTCAGATGACAGGTTATGCGAGGAAATTTACGTCCGCACGACCGTTCGTGATCGCGACGGTAGATATATTGTAGCACTACCCTTTAAAGGAGATGTTTTATCTCTCGGCGATTCGCGTCAAATGGCGGAAAAACGTTTCTACAGCTTGGAGCGTAGGATGCTCGCTTCACCCCAGTTAAAGGAAGCTTACGACGGCGTCATTAACGAATATATAAAAGAAGGTTACATGTCACTCGTGGCTTCGAAATTAGATAACTACGAAGACACACCGTCGTATTTCATACCACACCACGGGGTCATTAGGGAGGACAAAGTTACATCTAAGTTACGTGTAGTGCTCGACGCTAGCGCTAAAACTAGCACTCACCTGTCGCTTAACGATATCCTCTATAGTGGGCAAAATTTACAGGGCAGTTTATTTAATATAATAGCCAATTTTCGTTTGTTTAGTATAGCACTATCCGCCGATATTCGCCAAATGTTTCTTTGCATAGGGGTCCGTGAATGCGACCGTAGATTCCAACGCATTTTATATCGTTTCCACCCAAAGGAACCTCTAATGGTGTTTGAATTTAACCGCGTTTGTTTTGGTTTAAAGTCGAGCCCATTTCATGCGTTACGCACGGTGAAACAGCTCGCCCACGATGAAGGTCCCTCTTACCCTAAAGCTAAGAGGGCAATTGAGAGCGGATTATATATGGATGATTTTGTATACTCGGTCGATAGCGTGGAGGAGGCCACCCTAACCACCGCCGAGGTTATAAGGCTCATGAAATCGGGTCAATTCGATCTTGTGAAGTGGACTAGTAATTCGCGTCCGGTTTTAGATACAATCCCACTATCACACCGTCTTTCGGCGATAAAGGAATTCGACGATTCCGATACACACAAGGTGCTCGGTCTGTGTTGGTCACCAGAGTCCGACGTGTTTAGCCTTAAGGTAAATCCGCCCGTAGAGAAATGCACAAAGCGCACAATACTGTCATGCGTTGCTAGATTATGGGACGTCATGGGTTTCGTAGCTCCGGTGGCATTATACGCTAAGCTTTTGATTAAACAACTTTGGTTATTTGAATGCGATTGGGATGACTCGCCGCCTGACAGCATTGTTCGATTGTGGCAGCGCTTTAGAGAGGAACTTCCTTTACTAAGAGAAATTAAAATACCGCGTCATATAAACGTCGATAGAAATAGTAGCATAACGTTCGTTGGGTTTGCAGACGCCAGCGAGAAGGCTTACGGGGGCGTTGTATATTTCCATGTCCAGAATAATGGTAGAAATTCGATTAACCTCATTAGTTCTAAGTCGAGAGTCTCCCCCCCGTAAGGTTGTCTCTCTGGCGCGCTTAGAGCTTTGCGCAATATTAGTACTCACCAAGCTTATTACCGCAGTTATCAGCGCATGTAGGGATAGAGTTCACATAGAAAGGATATTTGCCTTTTCCGACTCCACCGTCGCCTTATGTTGGGTTCATTCTTCACCCCACCGTTGGGATACGTTTGTCGCGAACCGAGTGGCCAAGATCCAAGACGAGTTAGAATCGCGGAACTTTTATCACATATCCGGTACGGAAAACCCTGCCGATTGTCTATCCCGGGGACTCACCCCGATGCAAATAATGGACCATCCGCTTTGGTTCCACGGACCTTCTTACGTTCACTTGGATCCCTCGCAATGGCCAATAACCGATTTCGAACCTTCGTCAGTGTCACAACCGCCGGAAGAGAAGAGACACGCTCTAGTGGCGAACGTTTCGAGCGAGGTTTCTCCAATCATTGCTCTGGCGAACCGCTTGTCCTCTTGGTCGAAATTATTGCGTAGCGTAATTTACGTTTGTCGATTCGCGAAGCTTTTACCGCGACGTTCGTATGTCTTAGCGTCCGATTACAACTATGCCGAGTCGCTAGTGTTACGTGAACTTCAACGCGCGCATTTCTCTGAAGAAATTACAAGATTACAATCGAATAGAGCTTGTAGTCGCGCCTTTCAACGCCTTAAGCCATTTTTACAGGATGGGATTGTAAGGGTAGGTGGACGCTTGTCCAACTCGCGGTTGAGTTTCGACCAACGGCACCCTATAGTTTTACCGCGTAAAGACCATATCATGAACTTATTAGTCGATTACCATCATAAATTGAACTCACACGCTGGCCCCGATTTATTGATGTCGATCTTGCGTCAGAATTATTGGATTCTTTCTGCACGTAGTTTAATACGCAATCGGGTGCACAGACGTGTAGCTTGTTTTCGGGCACGCCCCAAGCCGTCATTTCCGGAAATGGCGGAACTTAGATCTTGTAGAGTGATACAATCGGTAAAGCCCTTCACGCACACCGGGTCTGATTTCGCTGGTCCGTTTAAGGTCACGCTCACTCGCGGGCGTGGTATAAGATCCACAAAGGCTTACGTCTGCATTTTCGTATGTCTAACTACTCGAGCGGTGCATATAGAACTCGTTGGTGATCTAAGCACAGCAGGCTTTATGGGTGCATTTAAAAGATTTCTATCCCGTAAAGGCCCTGTAAGTAAATTATATTCGGATAACGGTACGAACTACGTCGGTGCAAAACGTATTCTATCGGAACTACATGAGCTCTTAGCTAGCAAGTATTATAATTCGGAGTTCGCTCACATTCTAGCCGAGAACCGCATTGAGTGGTCTCTGAACGTCCCAGCCGCGAGTCATTTTGGAGGCAATTGGGAGACCAATATCAAGAGTCTAAAGAGTCACTTACACCGAGTAATAGGAGATCAAATTCTGTCCTTCGAAGAGCTAAGTACGGTGCTCGCTCAAATTGAATGCGTAATGAATAGCCGCCCACTTTGTCGGACGTTATCTAGTGACCCCTCGGAACCGCTGGCTCTAACTCCAGCACATTTTTTGACTTTAACGCCTCTAAGGTATCTGCCCGCCGCGGATATGGATGAGAACAGACTTAGCATTTCCACACGCCACAAATTATTAGATCGGTTAGTGCAATCGTTTTGGAAACGATGGAGGATGGAATACTTGCATACTTTGCAGTCTCGGCAAAAATGGAACACAGCGACAGAGCCTTTAGCTGTAGGAACTGTAGTTGTGCTCACTAAGGAGAATGCGCCGCCTCTCCACTGGCCGTTAGGAATTGTCGAAGAGGTCTTTCCCGGTTCCGACGGAGTAATTAGGATAGCTCGCGTTAAGACCACGGTTGGGTCTTACCTACGTCCTGTTGTCCGTTTGTGCCCCTTGCCTCTTCCATAATTTAAATTAGCTTTCTAGATTAAAATTGTAGTTGAATTTAGGTAATCTTAGCGTTAGTTAGTTATTTGTTAGTTGATCTTAGCTCTAGTTGTTTTAGTTATTTTTTGAAGGAAATCCTTCAAGGGCGGGGTGGTGGGGTGGGAGGGGAAAGAAGATGATTCTAGAACATCGCGTAATCATCGGAGCCGAGGATATATAAGGCACGCGCGACCGATGCGCGGCCTCTTTCTTCCCGCCGCAGCCGTCGTTGAACTACAACGCGTCTCTCCCGACGCACCCCCTGGGGCCCCAGAGTGTCTGTCCAGAAGAAGTTCCGGAAGTCGCCGCTATAGTGCTCTAAAAGATAGAAGAATCCCGGTGAGTCAATATCCATTATTATACCTTAGCAGGTTATGCTCCAACTTTGTGTTTTCCTAATCAAGCAGGATTCCTTTCATCGATTTGGCAAGTAATAGTTTTAGTTTAGGGAAGAGCGAGTGCATTGTACCGCATGCTATAGTAGTCGCTTTTACGTAAGAGTAGAAGCAATTCGCACATACAGTCCACTTTAGTTAATATCTCGCGTAATAGGTTTAAGGTTCGACCGGGGAACTAGATTTTCGGCAGCCTTAAACACGTGGCTCCACCAGTAGCTAATAACTGTTTTCAACATTTTTTTAAATTCCTGCGGGATAGAGAACAAAGAGAACTTATCTTTTTGCTTTTAACTTGCCCTATTCCCCTATCTATAATTATTACAGACTTAAAATTTGGCATGTAAGTAGATAATTATAATCATTATTAACTAGGATTAGGAATTTCAGAACGTTTAGAAATTTTTGTTAGATAGAGAAAAAAGATGATTTATCTTTTCGCTTTAAAGTTTCCTTATTTCCGTAACCATAATTGTTGCAGGCATGTGAGTGGGTAATTAAAATCACTAATAACTATTTTTAGATTTTTTCAGAAAGGGATAGGATGGGATAATAAACGCTGCTTTAAAGTTTATTGTGAGGAATATATTAACGTGTTTTAATATATCACCCACGAGCATTTAAATGTACCAGGTCCATGCGCAGTAATATAATAAATCTATGGGTCCATGGGTAGACCGTGTCCATTAATAGCATACACCGTATTATACACCTATTCTAAAGGAAGTAGTCCTATATAACTATAAACAAATTCACCGTATTTTCCAATTTACGCAAGTAAAGCCTCTGGCGGTCGTTAGTTAACCGTATAAAGATAATTCAATTTAAAAATTAAAATATTGAAGGAAACTTCGAAATTAGGACTGAAATTTTACTTTCAAACACAAATTCACTGAAATTTTACTTTAACACAGAAAGGCACAAATATATAAAATGAGTTTACATTAGTTTGCAGAGTATTGTTTTCAATCGTTCGCAATGGAATCATCGTCAGCCATTTGAACGAAATTAAGCCATTTTACAAAATAACACGCAAACATTTATTCTGTGATTAAGTGCCATTAACATAAAAATGTTGGCTGTGAATGTGGTTAAAATATAACGTTAAATGCACGAAGTTAAAGTATGTCTTTACATAATGTAGTTTTATTGGGTCATTAAGTTTTGGATTGACAATCTTAAACTTAATTTCGTCTAAACAAAGATCCTGGTTAATGGCGTGATATATTATGACGTTTCAAGATTATTATTAACTACGTGATTGTGCTTTACCATGTTCGGCTGCATCACCACTTACCAACAGGAGAAACAGTACTCAATCACTGGCTTACAATAGTTATATGATGTTTTTAGATCACTATAAGCTACGTCATTGTGCTTTACCATGTTCGGCTGCATCACCACTTACCAACAGGTGGAACAGTACTCAAGCACTGGCTTACAATAGTTATATGATGTTTTAAGATCATTATAAGATACGTCATTGTGCTTTACCATGTTCGGCTGCATCACCACTTACCAACAGGTGGAACAGTACTCAAGCACTGACTTACAATAGTTATATGATATTTTTAGATCAATATAAGCTACGTCATTGTGCTTTACCATGTTCGGCTGCATCACCACTTACCAACAGGTGGAACAGTACTCAAGCACTGGCTTACAATAGTTATATGATGTTTTAAGATCATTATAAGATACGTCATTGTGCTTTACCATGTTCGGCTGCATCACCACTTACCAACAGGTGGAACAGTACTCAAGCACTGACTTACAATAGTTATATGATGTTTTAAGATCATTATAAGATACGTCATTGTGCTTTACCATGTTCGGCTGCATCACCACTTACCAACAGGTGGAACAGTACTCAAGCACTGACTTACAATAGTTATATGATATTTTTAGATCATTATAAGCTACGTCATTGTGCTTTACCATGTTCGGCTGCATCACCACTTACCAACAGGTGGAACAGTACTCAAGCACTGGCTTACAATAGTTATATGATGTTTTAAGATCATTATAAGATACGTCATTGTGCTTTACCATGTTCGGCTGCATCACCACTTACCAACAGGTGGAACAGTACTCAAGCACTGACTTACAATAGTTATGTGATCTTTTTAGATCATTATAAGCTACGTCAGTGTGCTTTACCATCTTCGGCTGCATCACCACTTACCAACAGGTGGAATAGTACTCAAGCACTGGCTTAGAATAGTTATATGATGTTTTAAGATCATTATAAGCTACGTCATTGTGCTTTACCATGTTCGGCTGCATCACCACTTACCAACAGGTGGAACAGTACTCAAGCACTGGCTTACAATAGTTATATGATATTTTTAGATCATTATAAGCTACGTCATTGTGATTTACCATGTTCGGCTGCATCACCACTTACCAACAGGTGGAACAGTACTCAAGCACTAGCTTACAATAGTTATATGATGTTTTTATATCATTATAAGCTACGTCATTGTGCTTTACCATGTTCGGCTGCATCACCACTTACCATCAGGTGGAATAATACTTAAGCACTGGCTTACAATAGTAATAAAAATTAATACCCACTTAATTAAAATCTTTAGCTTATATCACTTTTTATATTTTATACTACGTTTCCCCCCCCTTTTTATTACGAGTTATTTTGCTTATGTTGTTACCTTTTAGATGGCTGTAGGTATGTGTGTGTGACTGGAATGAACAAATTTTTTAAAATACTTTTAATTTTTACACATTTAGGAAGCATCTTGTTACTCAAAAAATTAAAATATTCGTAAATAAAAGCAAAGAATCTTTAAAAAGCTTTACATCTAGCAACGTGTAAATTAGTGCTATTATTGATTAACTTTTCGTATTGGATTGAAACAAACTAAACGTAACGTCGAAGCTCTTGGACTAAATAAGGAGAGCTCGGTGTAATAAGACGATTCCAATTAAGGTGATGATATTCAAACAGTAGTAGTAAATTGATTTGATAATAAGAAATATTAATTACTTGATTTCTTATATTTATACAAATATTTATTTTTCATTACTTACGTTTTGGTCACGGGGACACGGAGAAAACAGTAAGCAGGCTACCTTCAAAATTTGAATATTTAATTTTGGTCCGATCTAGACAGAATGAATCTACAATTTCCTAAAGTCTTGCAGTGGTCTGCTTCATTTGGATATAATTTTATTAATTCTAGGATCCCATGCAGATAGCAACACAGAGTTATATCTCTATTAAAATAAGGATGATTTTTATAGCCTCGCGAATCATCCTCAGTAAGATTTGGTGTTCTTTTGTGAGGATTTGTGGTCTATCAAATCTGATGTAATTAAGCTGAAAATAGGCCGGTCATAGTTAGTATGACGTCGAGACGTCAAATACTTCACAACCCCCCACACCACCACCACCCTACCTTGTGTCCATAGGCACTGCAGAGCACCCAAAATTTCGAGAATAAAATATTATTGAAAAATAAGTAAAAAGTGACAAAGTTATTTTTTTCTTTTAAAAAAATATTAACAATGCTATAAGTGTACCTCTCGTGGTAAGCTTAAATTGCTTGTGTTACGAGTGGTTCACGCCAGTAGTCGAATGGCGGATTCGAACCCACGACCTTTTTGAGTTCGCGATCCATTAGGCGCTCTGCCATTAGGCTACTGTCGCTTAAAGTTCGTAAATATAGTTTTATTCATTAAGATAACTTTATCATCAAAAACTTTATCTGCAAATATCGTGAACTTGTATCGTGAACATGTATCAGAAGTATTTAAATAGAGTAACACAAATAAAAATGCCTGATGAACCATATCATATTTGTGTCTTTTCAGTTATTACATACAGTATTATTATTTTCTTAGCAAAGTTTGGATAATTTACATTCAGTAAGGAAATATAATTAGCTTGGGTAATATGACACAAGGAGAACTTTATAATAATTTAAGTATTTTTATTACAAACATAATAATAAATAAATAAAAAATTTTGTGTAAACTGTATCGGTAACAAACTTCTTGAAAGCCCTTACTAGTGGTACATACACGTGAACTGATAATATTTAATTATCTTTGTCCACACATCTTAATATAAAGTTATAGAATATGTTTTTAAAATGGTACTGTAAATAACTCGTTATGACGATAGTAAAAGCGATAATTTATTGAGACTTTCACAAGTAAACGATCTCATAAATAACCCTATTTAAAGTTCATTGGGCGTGGACTACAAGTAACAACGTTTTTCATTACTTATATGAGAGTACGTTCTTTACATTGTTTTTATTAAATATTTTTAACTCAGAGTAATAATTTGCATAGACAGAGAATCCTAAAATAATAACAAACTTCTTATAGCTGAAATCTTAATACATATGACGATTACCATGGTACAAAATAAGATAGCGATATTATTCTCACCTTCTTTCTTTAACAACGTTGTTGTCGTTTTACCATTACATAGACACTTCTATTGATGTCCTAATTTCAAAACAAAAAACGTTGTCCACACAGTGCTAAATCTATATAAATAAAAATCAATTGCCGCATGTATGAAAGAACATCACTTCAGAACGACTGGACCGATTTTAATTAACACTTACAATTGGACCCAGTTAGAGGCGCTGTTGTTGAGATCGTACGATCGTGCATCGTTAGTCAGCATATAAAATTGAGATTTTATATGCTGACTAACGAGTAACTGACTAACGAGAGTACACGGTGTGTCCCTCAAGACAGTATTCATACCACCGTTACTGTAAGTTTCGAAAGTATACAAAACGATAATTTGCAATGAACATCTTTCAATATATTTGTCTCTTTCTGTCTTGTTTTAAAATTAAAGAAGTAAAAGCGAAACAAGTATATTGACGTAGCTTATGTATGTTGATTTATGTCTGCATTGTAAATGCAGCCAGTATTGCTAGAATCAAATTTAAAAGTACGTTCCCGTATGTATTCCGTATGAAACACTGACTAGAATATTAGCAATATAATTTATTTTTTGCAAATTTTAAATATCAAAATATAAGAAATAAAATAAAAATAAAGAAACTGCTAGGTACACACTTTCTGCCTAGGAGTTCACCTGTGTAAGTACCGAAATCACATCTACATTACTTTGTTGCGGTCTGAAGGTTATAGAGAGCCAGTATATTTACATTAAGTTCCATCTTGGTCCTCACAGATGACAACGCATCTGCTGTCTGTCTGTCAAGCAAGTCACAGGACCTACTTTGTGTGTTGCAGGTGTCCACAGGCTACCGTAGCCACGTACAAACAGGTGGATTGTAGTTCGTTTGTCACTACTAGTACACTATGAACTACAGTTCTGTCTACTACAATAGTATATAAAAATAAATTTATTTCTCAATAACTTATGTAAGTAGAAAACGAGTCGCATAATTGATATAGCTGTTGAAAAAAATTCCAGTACGCAGGATTAGACTCGCTGGAGCCAAGGGGTATTTTAAATTCACCGCTGCTAAAATCTTGAATGATTTGCCACCACCAGTCCAGTCTACCGTATCTCTATCTTCCTTCATGCAAATATACCACTGCTAGCTGATTCAACAACAGTCCCTGGCTCTGTGTGGCTCCGACCCTACAATTTAGTAAATATTTTTGGTATTTTAATTTTTTTATTGTTATTGTTTGTTCCTTAATTTATTTATTGTTAAGTTTTTTTAGATACGTCTCTCTCTTTACTTGTCTAAAACCCTGTATGGTTAATGTGCAAAGACTGACAGTATAGCAGGAGTAATGGGTTTCCCGTTACAACCGAGTAACAGACCGTTTTGTCACAACTAATTATTAAGATGTCTATTTAATTTTTTTGTGTGAAATAAATACTAAAATAAAATATATTTTGCTTATTTAATTGAAAGATATGTTAAAATAATATGGAGTAAATTATTATTTATAACTACCACGGCGCTGTGTAAATTTGCCTGAGAATCGAGAGTTAAGTTTGCCCCTGTTTTAATTTTAACATGTCGCACTCGCACGTAATTATGTTACCGTAGCTTTGTTCTGTTCGGACGAGTATAAAGATAATGGAAGGTTTTAATTTAGGCACCAATAATTACCTAATGAAGCAAAAGATATCGTATATAAAATAGGTAAATAGGTTTTTTTAAAACGTTACCCCACACTAGGATTTTCTCATGTATCGTGGAGGCAGTTTACAAACATAAATTGCACACAGGATAATCATCCAGACCCGGATTAATTATTTGTTTGCCATAAAAATACTTGTTCCTTGCGGGATTCGAACCCGCGACCCCCAGAGCAGCCACTAATTGCTAAGCTACTGCGCCACGGAGCGATTACCTATAAAGTAATAAGTTACGCGTGGCCTCTACTGTTATTCAATATTTATTTTTTCATTAATACATTAAAGCCTTTCAAAACTTCACTTCTGAATGTAGTTCTCCCGATAAGGTTAACTCATAAGGATATTTACCATTGTTGCCACGCCTGAAAGACAGTTTGGCAACCATAGTTTTCTAAGCTGTTATCGGGAAGATGTCGCTGTACGTATACTGTTTGAGTTTCCCTCCGTCGCGTCTTACGATACCCACGGGATGACATCTGCGGCACTCTCGGCATCACTATACGGCATTTTATATTTATAAGTTTATTGCTGAGCCATGCATAGACTATTCCAAGCACAAGATTTAATTTCATTAACATGCCATCTAACATGTATTACCTAGATAACCTGCTTATACTCCAAAATTTTAACATTTTTTCACCATCTGTCTGTAACTGGAGCCTCGTCAGTCAGTCAGCCGGAGCACCGTCCGCGGGTGCATGCTATACCGTTTTTTTTCTAAATTGTAAATAGGTGTAAAGGTGATTCTTTACTAGGTACCTACGATTAAGATAATCTCAAATTGTTACTGCTAACTCTCACTTTTATATTGTACATTAATATTATACAACGTTTTCGGAGTATTCAATCGAGTTTTTAATAGGGAATGAAGTAGATTAAATTAATTTAATTTATATTAAAATGTATGAGTGTGGCCTTATTAAAATTTATAATTATTCCACTTATTAAAAATAAACACAAGGTAGTTAAATTCCAAATAATTCGTTTTTGAATAATATATAAATTTAACAGGGCTTTTCACAGAGAAAATGGAGAAATCCACTAAGAAACTGAACTTGGACGATGCGATGTAAGCTTAAATTAGTTTAAATTTAATCCTTGTAACTGAGTTAAGTTTCGGATGCGTCTATTCAGGTAGAGGTAGAACAAAACGGTAACTTTGAATGTTATCTATTGGAAGTATGTGTTTCAGTAACAATGGATCGTTATTTACTTAACTTTATGTTTCCAGCGATAACTTTAGAATGACTTTCCACACAGCGGGGTTTAAAATATAAATAGATTTTAGAGTATATTCTATGGCGTAGCCATAGATATAGAATGTACTAGATTGGTGATTGAGTGATTAAGGCGAGACCAAAATCAAAATACACCAGTGTGCGTATAATCTGCATGTGTTGTAGACAAATAGTACTGCACTTGCATGCATGCATTTTGAAAAATTAGAAATCTTTAGAAGCATTGTGCCCTTCCTCGAGTTTATTCTGCATAAAGTTATATAAAAACTAACACGGTAGCTTAATGCGGACGTGTGAGTAATCAGAGGTGTAATTTAGCATATTCTCGACATTTAGAAATTACATGTTAAAAATGTTAAATTTATTAGTATTCATAAGTCAATATTTTTTATAAAACTGAAGTAATCAACGAAATCAACAGTCTACTTGATGCTAGTGGCCACTATAGGACATGGAAACTTGCAGCTAACTTCAAGCAACCAAAGCTACATCTTGTCGCATATACTGACTTAGATGGAATGGTTTTTAGCCAGTATTTATGTCAGTACTAGGTAAAATTTACACCTAAGGTGAAACCTACTCAGACAAAGTGACAAGCAGAAATAGCGTCTAACCAACTAGTTTCTACATGTACTTCTAAATTTTTTAATATAAAGACGCTCAAAGAAACGCTGTTATTAAATAAAAATTAAGAGTGTTATGATGTGTATACCAATTAAAAGTTAGTACATAACCTAAAACCAAACTGCGATAGGAACCGTGTTTAGTACACGTAAAGGAATTAATTCCCATTATTCTCTATTTTCAACCATTTTTATCGAACATCAATATTTTGTGAAAATCTGCCACAGCATCCGCTTACACAGGTGGACTCAAATGTCACCCTGATTTAAAAAAATCTTATGATGTGAAATAAAAATTAAGTAAAGAACGCTAAAAATTAAAGAATATTATGAAGCTGAATAAGGCTGCATGCAGAGCATACCTTTGCCAGTTGCCAGTGTCTTTGGTTCTGTTTTAATTAAAAAAAATTCTTTTTCAAAGGGTAGTGCTTGTTGTACACATGTGTACCTCTATCGAGCGAGCGGAAGATGTTTATTTCTTGTACACATGTGTACCGTCGGCGACTCCACAGGAATATATACTGCTTATAAATAATAGCCGAGCTGCTTATAAATAAAGATAGCCGTGGTAGCTCAGATGGCTAACGCTCGCTGTAAATATAACAGAACACGAGTAACTCGGGTTCGATCCCCGCTAGCACCAATGAAATAGTTAATTGCAATTTTAAGTTTGAGGGGAGGCCTGTGCTCAGCAGTGGGACGTATATAGGCTGTAACTTTACTTTACTTTACTTTTATAAATAATAGCGTTATCGAAGTTAATAATGTGAAACAAATCATTCGCTATCTGAGTGCTTATCATTAACCACAGTAAGCGGGCTCCTTTATTTTGAAGAGTTAATGAACCACCTCGATGACATCGAAAAATGGCCGCATACTTAAATCGAATGCTTACTGCTCTCGCAGTAAATAGAGCCATTCAATGCTTTTTGAAATGCTCTAACTGTGAACTGATCTGGGTTAACAGTAGATTACACAATTTGAGATAATTATTAGATGTGTGATTGTAACTGGTTGGTAATTTTTTTATAAACTTATGACCGAATATTTGTTAGTGTAAGGTGCAATTAGTGGGTGTTATATATTTATATATTATATTTGATATATTTTTTATAGAATAAGTCTGACAAACGCGCACATAGTCCACCTCATAGTAAGTATGGTAAGTGCATGTTGTGGCCCATGGCTTATTCACATATATCCTGGATGTAAAAATCAATTTGCAGAATACATTGTCATCTAAGAATTAAGAGGGAACGCCTCGTTTTCAGTAAAAAGAGGCTGTGCCTCTACAATCACTATACTAAATACGCTGACTGAATATAGAAACACATGCATTAAACCCCTATTTTAACGCTGGTATATGTGTGAGCTTGGTCCTTTTGGTCTAGAAGACCTATTCGTGCTACAATCATAATATAGCCACGGCGTGGCAATACCATTGTAATTTTAATTTTCTACATAATCCAATGAATCAAAATTAAGATTTTGTTTTAACTAACAAATCGTATGTTAACACCTACATCCGATGAATAAGAACGTTTCTAAAGATGTAGCCTGTTACAAGAAAGCGCAGTGTTGAGCGATTCCCCACAGATCTTTGACGAACTGACGAAACAGGCAAGTAGTCGATGGAGTCAGTTAAGCAGTGGACTTGTGTTCGGCTTTATTCCATTTATATCACTACGATAGGTGTGAATACCATGTATGTATCCCATGACGAGGCCAAAGTTAATTTAACCTCTCAGTCCCCAAGCGGTCGAATCCGACCGCAGCGCTATTCTGTCAAAATTCAATCGTTCGGATTCGACCGCGCGCACCCACAGCAATTTAAACAATTTGTAATCGCTCGTATAAGGGAGCGTCGATAAAATAGAGCGGGTTTGCTGGCGGGATGTTAACTGGAGAGCATACAGTAGCAGTTAGATGAGCAATAAATAACACTTCTTGAGAGTTTCTTCTTATTTTATTTCTTGATTCCTTATTATTACATTGCCGGATTTGGAATATTTTACCACGAAAAACGCCCCTTTTTTATAAGCGGTTGTAACCAATCATAATTAAGAAAAAAATCGCACACGGCATTAGTGAATCTATTGACCAATCAGAGCACAGAATAACCCTTTCTAAGAGAGATTTACAATTTTCTTAATAAACGTGGTAAAACATACCTTACAACATTTATATTTATTCCTAACGATAGATACAACTTATTTCTATTATTCTAAACCTAAATTATTCAATAAACCTTTATTTTACACTTATAAAAAATAAAAATAGCTTCGCGGTCGCTTCACGGTTTAGCTCCGGAGTAGGATAGTATTTTTTGCCGAACATACAAGTAGCGCCGCCAAGAGGTAGGAATGTACAACACTTTTTTCAGGAATAATGCCTAAGAATTTATACAATATTTTTTCATAAGATTTAAATCTTTCTCATAATGAAATAACATTATATAGTGATTGACATATTAATTTTTCTTTTGAATTACTTTAAAGGAAGAAAAATTATATTAATCACCTATATGTTAATAGCTCTTAGAGTTATGATAAAAAATCTTACTAGAAAATAAGCTTATACTTGCGTCTAATGTTCTAATCAGACCTAAATAATATTAAATAGATTCATATAAGTTACTTTAAGATAAGAATAGAAGTGTTTAATTTACTTTCCTGTTTTCAGCACTATCAGTCTTTACACTTAGCTTTATTTTTACGAATAGGAAACAATTAGAATTAAATACTATCACTTAGTTTTAAATCACCGATAAGGAATAATTAAGATTAAATGTTCGAATTCACTTTGTCGTCGCTAACATTCTCCCCCACGGTGCGTAGCACTGCATCCTCTGGAGGCGACGACTCCGCTGGCACCAGCACGATGACACTTCGAGTTGGACGGCGAAGTATTCCACCGGATGTCCGCACGTCCAGCACCCTGGTTCTTCCGTCTGGTCCGGGATAGGTTTTGACGATTTCACCACGAGGCCATGAGTTTCGCGGTAATGTGGCGTCTACTATTAGCACGATGTCTCCTTCCCTTGGGTCTCTGGTTTCTTTCCCTTCGAGTTTCCTTGGCATCAGGAGAGGTAAGTATTCTTTAATCCACCTTTTTCCAGAAGTGGTCTGCGAGTCTCTGGGTGGTTCTCCAGCTTGTCCTTCCGATGAGCTCCGTGTCGCTGAACTCTCCCGGCGCCATAGCTCCGCATGATCTTCCCAGCAGAAAGTGGATCGGTGTTAGGCTTTCCTCGTCTCCTGGGTCCATGCTGATCGGGGTGAGAAGTCTCGAGTTGACGATGTGTTCAACCTCAGTCAATAGCGTATGGAGTACTTCCTCGGGCAGGCTCTTCTCGTTGAGGACTACTGCTAGCGCCGTTTTGACTGTTCGTACGAGCCTCTCCCAGGCGCCTCCCATGTTTGGAGCTCCCGGGGGGATGAACTTCCACTGGATGCTCTTTTCCTGTGCGGCCTCTTCTAATTCCCTTTTCGCTCCGACGAAATTAGTTCCGTTGTCGCTATATATTGTTTTCGGAGTTCCTCTTCTGGCTGCCATTCGTCGGAGTGCCATGATCATTGAGCTGGTGCTGAGAGAAGGTACCAGCTCTAAATGTACTGCTCTAGTTGTGAGACAGGTAAATAAGGCTCCCCAGCGCTTCTCGTTCCTTCTTCCGATGGTGACTTGCATCGGCCCGAAGTAGTCTACAGCTGTGCAGGAGAACGGAAATTGATGATGCTGCAATCTTTCACTCGGCAGATCTCCCGTTGGTGGTATCTCTGGTGAACTCTTCTTTGTCTTGCACAATTGACAGCTGTGTGCGACCGCTTTTAGAGTTGCTCTTAAACCCAAGATCCAGAACCTTTGACGAATTTCGTTCATTACTGTAGCGGTGTTTCCGTGAAGGAATTTCCTGTGATAGTGTTGAATTATTAGACGAGTTATTTTTTGTTTTCCGTCTAAAATGATAGGATTCATTATTCTTCCGTTTTGATCGTGGAATTTCATTGTTCTGCTCCTTAATTTAATTATTCCGTCGTCTCCAATGTAAACGTCGATTTTCTTGAGTCGACTCGAATTTTCTAATGGCTTTCCTGACTTCAGGTTTCTTATGTCTGATGCAAAACTATCGTTCTGGCTTATTTTTATTAATATCTCTTCGGCCTTTTTTAGGTGTTCTGCTTCTATGGGTGAGTATAGGCGTTTATTTTCACTTCTGCTGGTCGACGGGATCGAGGTTTGTGCTTTTTTCTTCTGGATTTTTTTGTGGTTTCCAGGACTCATCCTTCTGGCGTGCGGCGGTGGTGGTCGCTTTACGGCTCTTCTTTAGTAGGTGTGTAAAGGCGATCACTCTGGCTGTAGTGCGCATCAGTCGCTCCCAGCTCGAGAACCTTTCTAGGTTTAGTAGGGTGTCTTCTGCTGCCATTGTTGCCAACACCTTTTGCTTGCTTTTTTCTTCTGGCATAACAATTTCTGGTTTGAAGTCGTGGAATGGCCATTCTTCTTCTGGTTGACGGAGAAATGACGGGCCTTTGAACTATCTGGCGTTGTGGTCGAATTCGATTGGGGTTCCCCTCGTGGTGTCGTCCGCTGGATTCTCCTTGGTTGGCACCCATCTCCAGTCTTCTGGCTTGGACCTTTCTTCGATCTCGGCGAGTCGGTTGGCCACAAAAGTTTTGAACTTCCTTGGTTCTGACTTTATCCACTGCAGTACTGTGCTGGAGTCGGTCCAGTAAACCTTCTTCGATATGTCGAGCTCTGATTCCTCTTCGATTGTGGCGGCTAGTCTGCTTCCGAGTAAGGCCGCTTGTAGCTCTAGCCTCGGAATTGACACAGGTTTCGTCGGCGTTACCCTTGCTTTGCCGGCGATCATGGAGACATGGACCTTTCCTCCGGGCTCTACTATTCTCCAGTAGACTACTGCTGCATAGGCTTCTTCACTCGCATCGGAGAACGTGTGTAGCTGACCTTTTCTGCCTTTGGGTGAGACGCATCTCGGGATCTTCAGCCTTGTTAATGTTGAAACTTCTTCCAGGTATTTCATCCAGGCTTCTTTTTGATGTTCGTTGATAGGTTCATCCCAGTCTATTTTCTTTCGCCAAATGTCTTGGATTAGTTTCTTTCCTTGTATTAGAACTGGTGTAGCAAAACCCATTGGATCGAATGTAGACATTACTGCGCTTGTGACTTCTCTTTTTGTTGGAGTCCTTCTGCCGTCTTGCAGGTCTTCCGGCGTGTTGCGTAGCCCGATGTTGAAGGCTAATGCATCTTCTTTCACCAGCCATCTTAATCCCAGAGTCTTCTCTTCCTTGGTCAGTTGTAAGGAGTTTTCTTTGTTTGTGTCTTCTACCTCTGATATTACCCCCGAGTTGTTGCTGGCCCATCCCTTCAGATGAAAGTTTGCTCTTGCGTGAAAGTCTTTCACTTCTTTGGATATCTTCTTTGCTTCGGTTGTAGATGCGAAGCTCTGCAGATAGTCGTCCATGTAGTGATTTCTCTTAATTGCTTTCACTGCTTCAGGATGAGTGTTCTTAAATTCCTCTGCGTTCTTGTTCATTACATATATTGCTGTTGCAGGTGATGACGCTGCTCCGAAGATGATTGAAGACATTCTATACTCTTCAGGCTTGCCGGTTCTTCGCTTTCCGCGCCACAGGAACCTGAGACTGTCTCGGTCTTCTTCTCTGACTTTTACTCGGAGAAACATGTCTTGTATATCTGCCATGACGGCTACTGGTCCCTCTCTGAAACGCAGCAGTACTCCGAATAGTGATTGTAGCAAGTCTGGGCCCGAGAGCAAGGCGTCGTTGAGGCTCTTTCCTTCGTACTTGGCAGCTGCGTCGAATACTATTCTTAGCTTCTTCTTGACTGGGTGTACAACAGCGAAGTGGGGTAGGTAGAATGTCCTTCCTTTGTTAGAGGTTTCTGGAGCCTTCTCTGCGTATCCTTTTTCGATTAGACTCAGGATCTGCTCCTCGTAGTGCTTTCTTGCTTCTTGATCACGATCCAATTTTTTCTCGATGCTGACCAGGCGTCGAACAGCTTGATTGTAGTTGTTGGGCAGGTGTTCATCTTCTTTTTTCCACAGGAGTCCCGTTTCATATTGACCGCTTGGCAGTTTCTTGGTAGTTTTCTCGAGGGTTTCTAATGCTCTTCTGTCGCTGTCGTTAGATGGTGAACGATTTTGGATCCCTAGAGACTCTAATTGGAAGTGTTCTCGGACGAGGTCTTCTATGTCTTCCTTGCCAGTGGTCGCTCTGCCATAATGTGTGAAGTGTACTGTGGCAGTTGTTCCTGTTTCACATCCGTGTAACACCCACCCTAAGTTCGTGAGGAAAGCTACAGGATCTGATGGTTTGCCCTTCTTCAGCTTTCTTGTCACTATCAGTCCCCAATTGTCTTGGCCTATCAGTAGCTTGGGCCTCTCAGAGACGTAGAGGAGTTGATTTTCAATTGCCTTCAGGTGCTCACAGTTTCTCACGGTGTCCTTGTTTATGCATTGTTCGGACAGCTTCAGGTCATCGATGGTTCTTGCTACGATAGTTCTTTTTTCTTTCCTATGAACCCCTTTTATTTTGAACTCGATCTTCCGTGAACTATCTTTTCTTAACACCTTTCCGCCGACGGTTTCGATCGTGAGTTTTTCTTTCTTTCCTTCGACTCCGATTTTCTCAGCGATTGATGCGTCTAAGAGTGTGACCGTTGACCCTTCGTCTAGTAGTGCCAATACGCGAACTTGTCCTTTTGGGCCATAGAGGTTCACGGGGATCATCTTTAGGTAGGCCTTTTCTTCTCCTTTGGCGTTATGAATTGAGGCGACCTTTTCTTCTGAGGTGCTATTGGTGTCTTTTGCTTCTTTTTCTATCGACGCCGGTGGTTTGTCAGAATGTAAGATGGTATGATGCCATCTTTTGCACAGCTTGCAGACTGGTGCTTTACAGTTGATTCTTGAGTGTCTGAATCGAAGGCACTTGAAGCATATCTTTGCCTTCTTGGTCATATCCCATTTTTCATTCAGGTTGGCTTCTTTGAACCTTTTACATTCTAATACGAAGTGTTCTTTTCCACAGAACGGACACGACTTCTTATATTTCTCTTTTGACGCTTCTTGAACCAAATGAACGGGTTTTCTTATTCCTCTTCTTTGTTCTGAGGATGCTTCGGGCGGGGCGAAGTCTCCGCACATGTCGGCTTCTGTTTCTAGGAACGCTTCGATAAGTAATAGCTCCTGAATTTCCTCATCTCTTCTGCTTCTGTGGTAGGCGAACCAACGGAACTTCATTGACGTCGGCATCTTGTCTACTATAACTCTCAGCATTTCAGGTGAACTGAGATACTGTGGTTTCTTCAAGGCTTTGATTGTCTCGACTGCGTTCTTTACTTTGCTTGCAAATATGCATATGTCGCTCGGGTTTTCGCCAACTCTTGGGAGGTTCTTCATTTTCTCTAGTTCTGCTAATGCTAGTGCTTCAGGTCTTCCGAATCTTGCTTCCAGTCCCTTAATCACTTCGCGTGGGTCTTCGGCGGTGAACAGCAGGCTTTGGACGGCTTCTCTAGCTTTTCCTTGGATCGCTATTCTAAGGCGCGCTAGGTTTTGATTGCTACTGAAAGAAGCAGCCGTATCCTCGTATGATCTTTTGAAGGCTAACCATTCTTCGCAGGCCCCGTTGAAGTGAGGGAGTTCGAGGTGCTTCGGTGAAACGGTGTCACGTGATTTTTCTGATAGCTTTAGTATGACTGAAGCTAGTTCCTGGATGTCACTTTTCTTTTCTTCTGCCTCTATTGGTTTGTGGTTCTTATTAGGCATGTCTCCGGTCTGGATGAACCAGCGTTCGACTTCTCGAGTTCGTTCGAACAGCTCTTCTCCGGCACCATCTTCCTCTTCTGATTCCGCGGTGAGAAGTTCTAATTCTGCTTGAGCAACTTTTGACCGCGCCTGTGCCAATTCTAGTTCCCTTAATGCCATTGTCATCTTTGCTTGCGCTTCTGCTCTCTTCCTATGCGACGAGCGAACGGAAAGCGTGTCTGGATCGCGGTTCGTCTTCTTAGGGTGAGGCTGCTGCAGAGTCTTCATTGCGACACTTCTTTCTTGAATCTGCGGCGTTGGATGACTTTCTTCTTGGTGAGGAACTGACGCTTCGACGGTGCGTGTCGGGGGGTGGTATGGGTTACGTCCCCCTGTGTTGATTCTTTTCCGGCAATGTTCTTGTTAAGAAGTACGGGTTGTCTGTGTACGCTGCTGGGCGATGCTCTTGTAAGCGTCGATCGATCTGAAGTCGACGTGTTAGTAGCCGTCGTGTTTGTAGAATCACTCGGCGTATTCATGCTCCAATCCGTCGTACTGGTACCCGTAGTGGCGTTACTTTCACTCGTAGTCTTCGACTGCACTGATTTTGATCTTGTATTTGAAGGCATCTTCCTAGTTTTCCTTAAACCCGATCCGGCTTCTCGAAGGACCAATGTAATCGCTCGTATAAGGGAGCGTCGATAAAATAGAGCGGGTTTGCTGGCGGCATGTTAACTGGAGAGCATACAGTAGCAGTTAGATGAGCAATAAATAACATTTCTTGAGAGTTTCTTCTTATTTTATTTCTTGATTCCTTATTATTACATTGCCGGATTTGGAATATTTTACCACGAAAAACGCCCCTTTTTTATAAGCGGCAGTAACCAATCATAATTAAGAAAAAAATCGCACACGGCATTAGTGAATCTATTGACCAATCAGAGCACAGAATAACCCTTTCTAAGAGAGATTTACAATTTTCTTAATAAACGTGGTAAAACATACCTTACAACATTTATATTTATTCCTAACTATAGATACAACTTATTTCTATTATTCTAAACCTAAATTATTCAATAAACCTTTATTTTACACTTATAAAAAATAAAAATAGCTTCGCGGTCGCTTCACGGTTTAGCTCCGGAGTAGGATAGTATTTTTTGCCGAACATACAAGTAGCGCCGCCAAGAGGTAGGAATGTACAACACTTTTTTCAGGAATAATGCTTAAGAATTTATACAATATTTCTTCATAAGATTTAAATCTTTCTCATAATGAAATAACATTATATAGTGATTGACATATTAATTTTTCTTTTGAATTACTTTAAAGGAAGAAAAATTATATTAATCACCTATATGTTAATAGCTCTTAGAGTTATGATAAAAAATCTTACTAGAAAATAAGCTTATACTTGCGTCTAATGTTCTAATCAGACCTAAATAATATTAAATAGATTCATATAAGTTACTTTAAGATAAGAATAGAAGTGTTTAATTTACTTTCCTGTTTTCAGCACTATCAGTCTTTACACTTAGCTTTATTTTTACGAATAGGAAACAATTAGAATTAAATACTATCACTTAGTTTTAAATCACCGATAAGGAATAATTAAGATTAAATGTTCGAATTCACTTTGTCGTCGCTAACACAATTAAAACTTATATTTAGAGACTTTTTTCTGAGAAGAAGTTTAGTCTTATAGAATGAATACGAAATATTCTATCCTCGTGCAAAAAAAGTCAAGTTATCCTATGGACATTTATTTATACGTACGTTACGTTCATTTCGTACGCCGTTTTCGCGTGAATGTTATTATTTTGAATTTTGGATTTTTCTAGTGTTTTATTAGTGTTTTAGTATATTGTTTTATTATAAAATTGTAATGAAAGTTTTTGTGTGAATATAATTGATCTTTTTACGTAAATAATTTCGAGTAATATATATTGAAATAATTGTGATTTTCACGCTGCCGACATTCGCTTGGTATGTTTTGTTTTTGTTATCAAAATACAATAGTCCTTTTGTAATCAAGTAAAACCTGACTTTTATATAGAGAATTTTGTATAGATTTTATAATGCTAAACTACTTCATTGAAAAGTAGTCTAAATATAAATTTTAATGGTATTAGTGCTGCGAGTGGGTGCAGTCGCAGTGCGACCGCTCGGGATTTGCCGGGCGCATGCGACTGCATATGGGATTTTTATTGGGATTGAGGGGTTAACACGTTTCACCAAGACTGACACAGAACACGATCTTTATTCAGTGATACGTGTTACCAGATAATCCCCCATTTGCTATCTTACACTCCACCTATCAATCGGTTTAAATTATGTATTAATAAATAAATTAAACATTAAAATTATTGCCTTCAACTACATCCGTTCAATATTATTTCAGATACAAATTTCTAGCACAAATATTTACTCTAGATTAATATTATTATTAAAATGTACCATAATATGTTTAGTTTATTAATATTGTAATATGAATGACATTTGATATCCTCAACATAACATGTAATAATAATAATAATGTTTTCCAGACCGAATTTCGGCCACGGCGGCCTGCCTCAACAGAGGCTAATCATAGGCGCAGGACAGGATTATAGTGCCTAAGTTTATGCGCAAGCACAGGTGCACTCTCGATTCCCTTACTCTCATAATCCGATGGAACGGGAAACCGATACGACCGGAGAGAGATCAGGCACAGGACCATGACTTTACGTGCTTTTAGAGGTACGGGGGTGAGACACCGCCAACTTCCTAACTCCGGGCATCTACTGAGAATTTCTTGACGGAAAAACCGACTTTGATCTTTTGGCCCGACTCATCATCAGCAGTCGCACTACTACAACCACTGAACCAACGAGGCAGTATAGGTTTATATCATTCATAAAAATGGTCACTTATGTTCAAAACAGACAGGACTTAATAAGTGTCTGTGTCAGCCCGCAATTTTGTCCTATCAGCCAGTCTGAAAACACGCATCGCTATTACAATATCACTCGATATAGTTAGATATCATTGTTCCTGTTGGATATAATTCTTATTTTTGCATTAAATTTAAAATAAATAATGACTATTTTATTTTGTTTTACTCATATTCTTTTTATTTTCGAAACAAAATGTGACAAAACAAAATCAGTAAAAGTGTATACGTACAAACTACGAGGGCGGCACTGAAAATTTCGGGAATCAAGGAAGTGACACAACATCACTATTTAAAAATGTATTTATTGCTTTTCGAAGTATTCTCCGCGAAATTTGGCACATTTTTCCATACGATGGAACCAATCTTTGAAGCAACCATTCCATTCGGAAGTTGGGGTCTCCAAAATGGCCGTTTTGTAGGCGTCCACAGCTTCTTCAGGTGATAAAAATCTCTGTCCACGCAATTTATTCTTTATTTTAGGGAAAGTATAGAAATCATTAGGCAAACAACTGTAATTATATAACAATTAGATGATCGCGTGTCGAACGAACCTTCGAAGTGATGCAGTTTTCTATCGTTTTGGGCAAATTTTAATGCTTGGCTAACATTTTTAATTTTACAAAGTGATTCTAAGAAATAATTTAATAGTCATTTTAAATAATGACTTCTTATATTCACGCAAACAGTACGCATTGGATAAAACTAATTTTATGGATTTTACCGCATTTAATTTTCTTTATTTGAACGCCCGAAGTGATTTCGGAATCTCGACAACAGCGCCACCTACCGGGTCTAAATATGCTTTAATACCTATTTTCATATAATGATTTCTTATATTTACGCGAACACTACACATTGAAATAATACTAGTTTTTACGGAATTTATCGCGCATATTTAACTTTTTAAATACACGACGTTTCGAACGCTTTACAGCACTCATGGTCACGGGCAGGACTAAGATGTTCAACGTCCATATGTCATAGTTAACCGCGGTTACCATAGATTAAAATTTAACTTTTGTTCCGATCTATGCAGTATGAACTTATGGTATCTTGAAGTCTTGCAGTTGTATGCTTGGGTTGGGATTTAATTTTATTTATTATAGGATCCCAAGCAGATGGTAGCACCCAGCCATCTTCTCTATTGAAATTAGGATGTTTTTTGATTTCAATAGCCTCGCGAATCATCCTTGGAAGGAATCGGTGTTCTTTAGCGAGGATCTGCGGTCTATCAAATCTGATGTAGTGACGGGGGCGATCCTGTACGTGTTCACAGACTGCAGACTTCCCGGAGCGTCGATTCTTCACATCAGCTATATGTTCTTTAACGCGGGTTTTTATTGATCTTTTAGTTTGTCCTATGTAGGAGAGACCACATTCACAATCAAGCGTGTACACTCCTGCATCTTGCAGGGGGACATTACACTTGACCGATGGTAAAAACTGACCAATCTTCTTCAGCGGCTTGAAGTATGTTTTGATGGAAGCGCGCTTCAAGATGTAGCCAATCTTGTCAGTGACTCCTCTAACATATGGCAGTACAGCAGGTACACGCTCGACTGTGGCCGGCTACACTCGTTCTCTGTGACGTAGGCGCGGGACTCGAAGCTTGTTGTCATGCAAAACTTGCTTGACATGGTGGAGCTCTGCAGCCAGGTGTTTACTGTCACAGATCCCTCGTGCTCTCTGAAACAAAGATTTACCCACGGTAGCTAACTGTGAAGGATGGTGGTGAGAATCACCGTTTAAATATCTATCTGTATGGGTCTTTTTTCTATACACAGTATGGCTCAGGTGTTATCAGGATTCCGAATTACTAACACATCTAGAAAAGCTAAGGAATTGTTTGCCTCTAACTCCATTGTGAACTGAATTTTAGAATTTATAGAGTTAAGAAGAGAAGTTAAAAATGCAGTTACTTTATCTAAAGGTAGAATTGTGAAAGTGTCGTCTAGGTACCGCTTGTAGAACCTTGGATTTATGGGAGAACTAAGCAGGGCTTTCTCCTCAAAGTCTTCCATGAATATGTCGGCGACAATGGGAGATACAGGTGAGCCCATCACCACACCATCTACTTGCTTGTAGAACTCCTCCTTCCACAATAGGTAGCCAGATGTAAGGCAGTGTCTGAGTAATACTGCATATTCTACGGGCATGTTGTTTTCTTCCAGCCTTCTAGTTACAATTGAGATGCAGTCTTCAACAGGTAAGTATGTAAACAATGACTGCACATCAAAACTGACCATAGTTTCATTGTCTGCCAGATGTAGGTCTTTAATCTCGCTGACAAAATGGTAGGAATCCTTTATGTGTGCTCTTGTATGTCCCCTGAGTGGTGAGAGTATTTTCGCTAAGTGTTGAGCCAATCTGTAAGTTGGTGAATCGATTTGGCTCACTATGGGACGTAATGGGGCATTGGGCTTGTGTATTTTTGGTAACCCATACAATTTTGGTGATTTAGCGCACGTAGCACCTATTTTCATACCTAAGATTATTACGTTTACCTGGCAACCTATATATATATATATATATATATATATATATATATATATATATATATATATAAAGTGACCATTTGACGCTGGTTTTCCGTGAGAGTATGGTTCTACCCCGCCGAAACGACCCATTCACGCTACAACCATAACATAGCTGCAGCGTTGAGCTACTATCTAGTATTTCTATAGTAAACTCAACAATGAACTTCCCCTCGAAACGGAAAAATGCATCCACAAATCTAATCGAGATTTAGGTTATAATACATATTTTCATCGAAAAAGCTTTTGAACATTTATAACAACTTGCCTAATAACTCGCCGAAGTGTTCATGGACGAGTACGACGCGTTCACATACTCGATTTTTTAAACAAAGATGATTTAAGTTTCGTTTCTACGACATTGTCCCTACTTAATTTTATAGAATCACTAATATTTGTCAATGAATTGAAATATTTTGTCAAAGAATGGTAAATATTACAGAATATTATTAAGGTAGATTGACTGAGTAAATTGTAATGATACGATACGAATTCACACGAACACTCCTTTGACTTGTATTAATAAACCGACATCGAGTGGTGAACAAGCGAACATTCTGGTCGAGTAGGGAGCGTACCCAGAAAATTCATTTGCATGTTCGTACTCGTGCCTATTCGTCTGTGCTCTGCAAGTATCTAGACGTTCCACTATAATTTTTACAACTTTCAAGACTTGTATACATGTTGAACCGTGGCATGTGTCAATTGTGAGTGTTTCTATTGTTTGACGTGGGTCGTATACGAGTATCGATAATAGCGGTTACTTTTTTAACGACCCGTAACAAACAGTTAATATTTTTAAACTGTGACCTGTAATTGCCATTGGAGGCGCGAATAAGTTTCTTTCTTATTATTTTTATTAATACTTTTTTATTATTTAAAATTACTGTAATAACATAAGGAAGAAACGTTTTATGCGAATTTTAGATTATCGTAGAAACTACTTGCAAACTAAATTACCTTTATGGGATATGAATATAAAGATAAAGTAGCTATTCATATTTTTTTAAGTTTATTAACATAACATTTTAATATAAAATAATTATTACATAATAAAAAAATTGTACAAGTAATTGTGTACACACGTACGAAGTGGTACTTCTTAACGGCATATCATTCTTCTTTTGTTTTATATTTCACATAAGTAGGTTAAATAATAGTATACTCATAAAGCCCCAGCGGTGAAACTTTACAAGAAAATGTAACGTTTTTGATTTTCAATACCGTACTAAACTTATCCACTACGTCGATAAAGAAGTTACACTTCAATAATTTTTCGTGTAATTGTCTACATACGTAATAAGTGAAACTTGTTTACGACATATCACTCTTCTTTTATTTTATATTTCACATAAGTAGGTTACGTAATAGTATACTCATGCAGCACACGTTTCAAGAAACCGTGACGTTTTTTTATATTTTTAATACCGTACTAAATTACATTATAATTATCATATAGTGCGGTATAGTGCCAAGAAAGCTGGCTGCGTTTCCTCCAATGGCTATATTTAGCCTTTGAGCGAGAAAAAAACCAGCCCTTTAACTACCGGCAGTGACGACTAGACGCGAGTACACTTTCTTTAGGATCTTCACTGCATTTGGACCCCACGAATTAGTAATATCTATATCAAGTTTAAATAACAATTTTTTCAGTTTTAAAGTTCTGAAGACTATGCAGTACGACAATACTTGAACTAACGATCAGATCACTAGAAATTAACGATTGAGTCATCATTCAATTATCAGTAATCAGATTTTTTTTAAACTCCTCCACAGTCTATTAGATTACTGGCAATGCGCTTTAAAACAAAATTTTCATTGCAAACTCGAGCATTTTCACTGTCTTTGTAGAAGATGCAGTAAGGTATGTAGCAAATGTAATTTTGTTAGTAGACGCTTTCGTACGAGCTTTTAGCGCATTGCATTATCCAATTGTTTCCTAATTAAAGTTAATTCTGCTGAGTTCTATTTCTCCTTGTCTGTAGTTGGTATAAATATAGTTACTTTTTTATACGAGATGGAGCAAACTAGTATACGGTTCATCTAACGGTGAACCGTATAGTAACCGGTGGTAATCACTTTACCGCCGCTAATGAACAACTACAACAGTAGATGCGTTGCCAGCCTTTTAAAAAGGAGTAGGCTCTCTACTTGAAGGTTTCTAAGTCATATTGTATCAGTATATAGGATCGAATGTGTAAGAAACTCCGGTTCAATCCCCGCTGAACAAAAATCTTAATTTCAATTGATGGTGCTATTTTGCCTCATGTTTGGCGGAGAAGAAACCTGACGAAACTTGCATGTCAGAGAAATGAAATAAATATTTCGAAGACATGTAAGGTCTACCAACACGCATTAGGGTGCGTTGATGAGTGGACGGACGGACGGAGTGGATTATCGTGAAAAAGAACAGAATATTATTATAGTATAAGGAAGCACACTTTTTATGACAATCATTATTAATAAAGCTTAATTTTTATTAGCGAAGTGAGCGGGTAAAGGCTAGTATTACTTGCACGTAATTCAAATGTTATTGTTAAAATATTATACTTACACCTTTACAGGTCGTTAACTAAATAAAAACCATATGTGAAATCAACTCCGCAGTGTCCTATGAAAAATTGTTAAAGACATAGTGCAAAATGCTACAAAAACGTTAACAAAGTACAGTTGCATAGTATGACAGCGAACAAATAGATACAATTACAAGACTGAGTATGATCCCCTATGAGATAATGCCGCCGTATGCTGAATATGAATTAAAAATAAAACATAACAGTGCTAAGGTGCTTTGTTTTGTTTAACTGTACCGTAAAAAAAGGGACAGTCTTTTCTCGTAATAATAATTATTTACTTACGTATAGAGTTGAAAGTATTGTGGCGTGTGTTTCAGATTGTAGTGATAGTCCCCCCCCCCCCCGTGATCATGGGGGCTGTAAAGCGCTCGAAACATTGTTTATTTATAGTTAAATATACGCGATAAAATCCGTAAAAACTAGTATTATTTGAATGTGTAGTGATAGCAATGGTGTTTGGAATAGAGATGGGTCATCGACGCATTTTAACCAAATTAGTAAAACAAGGCGGTGCTACATTCGACGCACATAACTTTATTACTAAGCTAAGCCTAAGGGTGATTCAATACAAAAACTAAGAAAAAGTACGGACTTTATTTTTTGTATAATTGGGGTGAACAACGAGCACACAGTCCACCTGAAGGAAAGTGTATGCTGTGATCTATAGATATCTACATCTAACCTCGATTAAGAATAAAAATAATGCGTTGTCAACGCTGAAGGCTAATATAGGATAGGGTGACAAACGAGCACACAGTCCTGATGCTAAGTGGTTGTTGTGGCCCATAGACATCCACATCTATCCTCGATTACGAATCAAAATGCAGATGCGTTTTCACCCGTGAGGACTAAGATGGAATGCCTCGTTTCCAGTAAAAAGGGTCTCCGGTTCTCTACACTCACCATACGAAATACAGCAGCATTAAGCTATTATTTCACGCTGGTATTCTGTGAGAGCGTGGTTCTTCCCCGGTCGACCCGACCCATTCGTGCTACAACTATACTTCTAATATAACTGCAGCATGGCTCTACCGTGTATAAATGCCTCGATTCCAGTAAAAAATGTCGAAATACAGCAGTATTTAGTAGGTTTTTACGCTAGTATTCTGTGATAGCGTGTTGTGTGTGTGTAGGACGAACATCCAACCAGCATATTTTTAAATGATAATATCAAGGTGTCATTTGGCATATAACACCGGGTATTTTTAAAACGCTCCTTGATGATGGGACAAAAAGAAAATCAATCCCGATGAAAAACAAAACATTTTTACAACGTTTAATTCAATTTATTCACGCTCTATCATGTTAGTACGGTTAAATGAAACGATAATTTCATTAAAAAAATCATGAAAATACTTAAACATAAATAACATAACATAAGAGCTGGTAAATGAGCCTATGTGAATAAATTATAAATAAATAAAATAAATAAATACGTGTAACAATATATGAAGCAATCGTAAAACATTTTGCGAGTTATTTGACATATTTTTGAAAATAAGAAGAATAATGAAATAATCATTTTAGTAAATAACGTATGTTTTGTCATGGTAGAAGTGAAAGAATCGCACGCACTTGTGGAAAAGATCTGATATATAAAATATCTAGGTCAAAGTTCATTAACTACGATATCTTGAAGACTCGTATCTTAGTAGATGAACTTAAATAAGTAACACACAATTATATTAAAAATCCTCTTCTTTTTGTTGTCCTTTGGTTTCTCCTTTGGGATTAGATTTTGGCTGAGAAATGTTAAGACAGTGGCACATTTTAATACGAGCGAAGTCCAAAATACCCATTAATCTAGAAGCAACGGACTGTTAGAATTTGAATTTAACACTAACAATAGATTGAAATGAATTTTAAAATGATGTAAAACGTCCAAATTGGAAACGTGCAGCATTGTTAAAAGTGTGAAACGTCGGATACTGCAATCGATAATTGGAACAATAAGCAAGATCTACGACTTGATTTTACTGAGACGAGACCTATTATCATTAGCTTACTCATTCTAAGCTGTTCGACTAAAATCCCACCTGGTAGTAAGTGATGACGTTGTACTCGGTGGTAATTAGGTAATTATAGAATTTTATTCATTTTTGTCGTGAAGATACACCAATGAAATCTCAAGGAAAAGCCGACAGTGGCAATCTACGACATTCATTTTTTTGTACGCCTTACGAACGACTCAAGAAACCATTTCACAAGCATCATCATTACATCCCTATACAAGTCCAATTTCGTACATACGTCTCCACCAAGGAATGCTACAAGGCACGGTCCAGAGCCACCTGCATAAATCGTCTTCCTGCATGTCTTACTAGGTCGTCACTCCATCAAGTGGGGGTTCGTCCTACACTTCGCCTACCGGTACGAGGCTGCCACGAGAACTTTTTTTCACCAACGGTTGTCGGTTCTTCGAGCTATTTGGCCGGCCCATTGCCACTTCAGCTTACTAATCCGTTGGGCTATGTCGGTCACTCTGGTTCTACTGCGGATATCCTCATTTCTAAGTTTATTACGCAGAGGAACTCCGAACATAGCCCTCTCCATAGCTCGCTGAGCGACTTTAAGCGTACTCATATGGCCGGCAGTGAAGGACCACGCTTGGTTCCGTAGGTAATCACTGGCAACACGCACTGATTGTACAACTTAGTTTGCAGGTTTTGAGGTATACCTGACGAGAAGATGCGTCGTAATTTCCCGTACGCTGCCCAGCCGAGTTGAATCCGTCGATTGACCTCTCGGTCGAAGTTGAACTTCCCTAGTCGGACTATTTGTCCCAGATAAACGTACTCGTCAACAACTTCGAGCTCAGTGCTCCCAACAACTTCCGGCATAGGTGTGACATGGACATTAAACATGATATTTGTTTTGTGCATGTTCATCTTAAGACCTATGCGTTTGGAGGCACTATTGAGGTCATTGAGCATAGTGCTTAAGTCCTCCAGCGATTCTGCCATAAGGACTATATCATCGGCAAATCGAAGGTGAGTGATGAACTCGCCATTGATGTTAATACCGTATCCTTTCCAGTCCAGTAGCTTGAAAACGTCTTCCAATGCAGCGGTGAAGAGTTTCGGGAAATAGCGTCACCCTGTCTTCCTCACCTCACCTCTCTGCAGTTGAATAGGTTTCGTACTCTGGTTCTGTACTCGGATAGCCATCGTAGCCCTACTGTACAAACACTTCAGCACTTCGATATACCGACAGTCAACTTAGCACCACTGAAGAGATTGTAGCACCGCCCAAATTTCGACGGAATCGAAGGCTTTCTCATAGTCCACATACGCCAGGTAAAGTGGCAGATTGTACTCTTCGGACTTCTGTACAATTTGCCGAAGGGTATGTATGTGGTCTATGGTACTAAAGCCTTTTCGGAAACCGGCTTGTTCGGGAGGCTGGAAGTCGTCGAGTCTGCGTGCGAGACGATTTGTAATGACTCTCGAAAACAGCACGTAGACGCGGCTCAGAAGGATTATCGGTCTGTAGTTCTTCAAGAAGGTGTTGACACCTTTCTTGAAAAACAAGACCACCGTACTTCTGCTCCACGCCTCCGGAGTAGTGCATATATATACCTTTTCCGTTTCAGACCTAATATCCATAGAAAGTAGTACATGCACGTGGTAGAGAAGACTTTGACATTGAAGACGAAGTTTTGGAGCAGGTTCAAAATGATCCGCAAACTTTTGTTCGTAACATTGCATTATTGACTTGAATACCTAAGTCAACTGTATGAACAGAATGCTCTAAAGCCATAGGTAACACCCTACCGCTATGAATTACTGCAGGCTCTTGCCACGGGATTATACCCGATTTTAACCCGAATTTTCTAAATAATATTTTATGGACGGATAAAAGCACTTTCAAGAAAGATGGATATATGATCATGCACAACATACATAGTTTGAGTATGGTGAAACCGCATTTAATGTACGAAGAAAGGCTTCACTATCGATTTAAAGTAAATCTGTGGACCGGTATTATTAACGGGTGCTTAATCGAACCTTAAGAATTTCCAGAAGCACAAAATGGGCAGATCTACCTGGAATTTTT